>SMLS01054299.1:0-13102 GCA_004785975.1 Popillia japonica
GGATAGGTTGTGCATGTCTAAGAACCCCAAAATTTATTTTGACACACGTCACGTGACCACTAGCATGGCGGTAAATTTGAAAAATATGCCACGAATCTGCAAAAAGTGAGGTTAGATGACATCATATCCAAAAAAGTTATTTGAGAAAGTTGCTTAGAACTCAAATTTGTGGTCATATGGAAAGTTTTGTAAACATATTTAGAAAAAAATAAAAATCGCAATTTTTCCGAATATTTTTTAATTGAATTACATATTTCCATTTTTTTTCATTTTTATCTGCTCAACTGTAGTAATATTTCTAAATTTGACTGACATTTAAACAATTTGGTCAATTTTTGCTTAATTAATACAGCGAAAACTGAAAAGTACGTTTCACTATGATAGTTGTTGTTGCAACGTACTGTATCTGGGAGTAATAAATAAAATTTTACAAACAGTTTCATTCTAACCTACTTAGCAAACTACTTTTAAGACATTTTTTTTGTTTTCTGCATTCAAATGGAAATTCTTAGTCCAAAACTGATAACATTCAGCTTCACAGTATTATTGCACACACCGAAGGTTTTTAAGTAGATTTCGAAGTTAGGAAAATTAATAAACTAAATAACTAATACTTTTAGCTAATGATGAGGATACTTAATAAGCAAAAACGTTTAAATAAAACTAATGCTATTGAACAACTAATAAATGAAATTCTAAAAATAGATACATATTTGTTGGGCTTTGAAATTGGAAAGAACAAAATAATGTAGTGTGCCGTTATACAGTAAACAAAATAATAAGAGTATAACATTTTTGACGATTAAGTCATTCAGCTAATACTAGTATCTTTGTTAGTTTATCTTTTAATACTAGTACATTTTATTTCAGTTATTTTTTACGTTTGTTTCCGTGTTTTTGTTTTCTTTTTAAAATGGCGTTTCAACTTTCGCTACAAGAAAAAATCGAAATTATCTTAATTTGCGGTGATAATTATAAGACCACCAGGGAAACTGCAGAACTTTTTAACGAACGTCATCCCACTAAATCAATTCATTATTCTACTGTATCCAGATTAATGAAAAAGTTTAAAGAAACAGGTTCGGCAGAAAACAGGAATAAAACCCCTCATAACAAGCCAGTGACTAGCGATGATGGTACTTTAAATGTGCTTTTAGCAGTCGCAGAAACTCTCCAAACAGCAGTTAGCGCAATTGCAACAACTACAAATATCGAGGAAAGTTCTGTACGAAGAATTTTAAAAAGAAATAAATTTCATCCATAAGCCGAAATTTATTCAAGGGCTAAAAGATCGCGATTATGACGCCCGATTAGATTTTTGTGCCTGGTTGCAAGGATCGATCGAAGAAAATTTTAATTTTTCAAAAAACATTCTTTTTTCGGACGAAGCAACATTTTCTTCGAAAGGAATTATCAGTTCCCAAAATTGTAGATGGTGGGCTACCGAAAATCCGGAGTTCGTTATTGAAAGCAAAGACCAATATTCTTTTAAAGTGAATGTGTGGTGCGGTATTTTTAATTCTAGATTAGTCGGACCTTTTTTCTTTAGAAATAGTTTAAATTCCGAACGTTACTTATTATTTTTACAAACTACACTGACAGATGTTTTAGATAATATGATGTCCTTGGCAGAAGGAGTTTGTATTTTCAGCAGGACGGAGCTAGTGTGCATTCCACAATTAATGTAAGAAGGTGGTTACAGAATCAATTTCAAAACAGATGGATAGGTCGGTTCTCTCAAAATCCATGGCCGGTAAGGTCTCCGGATCTTACACCATTGGATTTTTTTTTGTGGGGCTACCTAAAAAATTCTGTATACAAGCACCGACCATTTAGAAATATAGAACATTTAGAAACTGTAATAAGAAACTGCGCTTTTGACGTAAATCCTAATATGCTTAATAATGTTTACAAAGAAATCCACAGAAGAACCATATTGTGCATGGAACGAAATGGGGGGTGGGGGAGGGGGGAGGCACTGAATTATAAGTATTTGTTTATTGAAAAAAAAGCATATTTCTATAAATAATAAGTATCTGTTTCAGAAGTTTCAATTCCGACTTACATGCCCATTTTTATTAGTTATTGTCTATTTAAATGTAATAATTATCTATTTAGTATTTTATATTACGCTAAAATTAAGTAGGTACCTAATTATTACTTATTTACTTTTATTGAGTTTCATAGACATTAAACTATTTTCATTTTACCTATTGTTTATTATTCGTTGTTCTTTAATTTCAAAACCTACTTTAATACCTTCGGTGCGTGCATGTAGTGTTATCAGTTTTGGACTAATGGTTTCAACTTCAACCCAGAAAGCAAAAGAAAATTATATTTTTCAATAAAAGTAATGTTTGCTTAGTAGTTTAGAATGAAACTGTTTGTAAAATTTTATTTATTACTACTAGATACAGTACGTTGCAACAACAACTGTCCTAGTGAAAACGTATTTTTCAGTTTTCGCTGTATTAATTAAGCAAAAATGTACCAAATTGTTTGAATATCAGCCAAATGCGGAAATATTACTACAGTTGAGCAGCTAAAAATGGAAAAAATGGAAATATGTAATTCAATTAAAAACATATTTGAAAAAAATTGTGATTTTAATTTTTTTTTAATATTTTTACAAAACTTTGCATATGACCACAAATTTAAATTCTAAGCAACTTTCTCAAATAACTTTTCTGGATATGATGTCACCTAACCTCACTTTTTGCAGATTCGTGGCATATTTTTCAAATTTACCGCCATGCTAGTGGTCACGTGACGTGTGTCAAAATAAATTTTGGGGTTCTTAGACATGCACCACCTATCCCCTAAAAAAGTTTTTGGGAAGTTTTGATAATAAAAAAATTTCCCATATGTTGCAATATTTATGCCGGTCACTGTATATCAATCAAAGAAGGTCGCAATTTTTTATTTATATAACTCGTATATAAATGAGACGATATCTGTACGTAATAAACAATTGTATTCGTTCTATAAGAAATTGAACAGTATTAAAACAAACTTGGTGATTACAACATGTGTTACACTAAACTAACTTGAACAGAAACTAGAACTTAAGTATTGCCAACTTAAAAACAAATTAAACTAACAATGTATGTATGTATCGTAACACCTATGTTTGTGTTAAATGCATATCTTGGCGTGTTAAAACTTGTGATGTAATAAATCATTGTGTATTATTCATGTTAATAAAAGTCTTAAAATATTTTTTTTTACTTCATTGCACTAATTTTGACTGATTAACTCGACTGTTGATTTGACAGTTCAACGTCAAATCAATTCGTTTTGACACGATGTGATGGCCATGTGATACACATTGCAATTTCTGCATGTATGACTTGGAGGCCATACCCCATACCGATATCCCATAATTTAATGTAGATTGGACTAGGCTGTGGTAGATAAGTTTCAAAGTTTCAAAAGGGACCAAGTCTGCTAGATAATAAAAGCACCACACAAAATGTCTCAATTTCTTGCATAAATTGTTGATCTGGTCATTCCACAGGAATGCTAATTTAGTATTGACGATATCCGAAAAATGTTCTAGTACTGTATTGTATTGTTCCTTTTCCACGTTGATATCCATACTGCCTATTCTCAATTATTACCTTTTGGTACTAAAAACGCTCGATTTTCGAACCTTTCACAACTATTCGGTAGCAATATTTTTCATCTTTCAGGATATATAGAGGTTGCATTTAGGACTACTTCTTCTTCTGGCCGAAATTTTGGAAAACCGAAAAAGGTGCTTCATTCAAGATCTCTTCTTAAAACCACTTTGGCTGTTATACCCAATAAAATTGGTAGTAGCATACCTATTTCCTAATCCTCTGGTGTTCTCTTTTCCTTCCATATTCTGTTAAACAGTTTTGTTATCATTTCAACACTTCTTTCATCCAAGCTTTCTATCATTTCTAATTTCATTTTAGTTATTTTTTCCTCTTAATATCTTTTCTCTTTTTCGCATCTACAACAATTATTACTGTCGTTAGCAAATAGTGGTCCAAATATATTTGTGGTTCCCTCTACATTCTCGTATCACTAACTTCCCTTCTGTAGTTTCGGTTTATTAATACGTCATCTATAATTGATTTCTCACATTTACATTCTGTGTTTCTCCAGTATATTTATGAATTTCCTTGCGAACGCCCTCTTTTAGGCCTCCCACCACATTAGAAGAAGATTAACACTAGGTCTAATAATGTCATTAATTGGGGCTTGTACAGATAAGGAATGAAACAAGTCATTGATGATGTAATAATTTTTTTATAAATAATACTGACCTCCAAAATAGTTTTTGTTTAGAGAAATGTAAATCGCAGCAATTAGCATATTTAAATTTATCACTCATTTGTAGATTATAACCGCTCACATCCAGTTTATGTTTATAAACAACAAACTGCGGTATTATCACGAATTTTTATTATTTAAATTCTATATTTTATCAATTTTGCACTCAATCTTAGTTGGTGTGTATTAGCGATGATACGATTCAATCGCAACAGCGCTTCTCATAGTTAATTAAAAATAATTACAATGACTGGCCAGCAAGAACTTGAAAACATGCAAACAAAACAACGAAAAAATAAATCACCATCTTTCTCGCAGAATTTAAAGGAATATTCTTCCAACTACGCCAATCATAGTAGTGTCCATGGTTTGAAATTTCTAGGCGAACGAAAACGAAGCAAGGTAGAGAGGTAAGCACTAAATTTGTTTTTCTTTCTCTGTAATTAACTAATACTAATCTAATTCCGCAGATTATTTTGGTTGATCATCATTATAATCTCCTTATATTTCACTTCTAAAGCCATAATACAAATCTACGCGAAATGGAACAATGCCGTAATCGCATTCACTCAAATACCCACATCGATTAGGAATATCTCGTTTCCGGCTATAACCGTTTGCCCGCAAGCTAATTTTAAACAAACTTCCTTCAATTATACGTATTACTACCACTTTTACCAGGAAGGTGGAAATTTAACTGACGAACAGTGAGTTTACTAGATCAAATTAAATTAGTATCGGATCAATTTTAATTCAGGTTACGTCAATTCGAGGATATTTCCATGTTATGTAATCCTTCTATGCACGAAGAAGGTCAACTAGTAACTGACTCAGATGTCGTGGATTTTTACGAAGAAGTAGCTTAATAAAATAGGGATTTTGTTAATTTTAAATTACATTTTTCACGATAGGTGGCGCCAACTTTTGAAGAAACTTTATGGGTGTGTGTGTGGCAACACTATAACGAAACTTGTTACACCTTATTTAGTCCAATCTTAACCCAAGAAGGTATATGCTACACCTTCAATATGCCGGATAGGGATGAAATATTCACCGATGAAGTGTGAGAATTCTCAAGAAAATTTCTCTCATACTCTTAAAGACATCTTTCAATTGTAGATATCACCATAAAGATTTTCTAAGATCGGATCGATATTCTACAGGATGGAGTTTAGAAAATGGTTACATCGAATCCGAAGAGGACTACGATTATCCAAGACGAATTAATGGTAAATCAGGGCTAACGCTATTGATAAAATCTTTAAAAGATTATCACGATTACATCTGTCAAGGTCCCTTTCAAGGATTCAAAGTAATTAATGGCTAATTGAGAAAATTTAACTAATCTAATTTTATGGAAATTTAAGATTTCTCTGCATAATCCCGGCGAAATTCCAATGTTTGATAACCAATTCTTTCGTGCACCTATAAATCAAGAAGTGATGGTGGCTATCAAACCGGATATGATCACGACATCTAGCGGACTTGAAGATTACGACCCGCATAAGAGAGGGTGTTATTTCGCTAAAGAAAGGCAGTTGAGATATTTTAAGGAGTACACCCAACAGAATTGTGAACTCGAATGCCAAACTAATATCACTTACAACTTGTGCGATTGTGTATCGTTTTATATGCCGCGTAAGTGATTAATTTTGCCAGGTTTAGAATAAATTTTATCGAAGGAATGTTCATTTTCAGATAGCGAAGAAACTCCAATCTGCGGATCTGGCAGTACTCCATGTGTAAATAAAGCCAAATGTATGAAACAGGATGTTTAATATGAGGAGATTGGGGAAAAAGAAATCTATTATTTTGACGTGGACTTCAAGGCTTTAATTAAGATGTTTCAGATCGTCCGGTTTGGGTTAAATATGCACCTTAAAGGCAGCTTCACAATAACTCTCTCTTAGAAGTCTTGGTCGCTATTAGCGAAAAACTCTAGTAATCGATTCTCACAATCTTCTCTTGATGCCAATTTCTTACCACTAAATTTTGCAATGCCAAGATAATATGATAATCGCTTCGTGGCTGATTCGGACTATGTGATGGATGCATCAAAACCTCCCAACCAAACTCCTCGAATTTCTAGCGAGTCACCATAAGTATAAGTGGCTTGACGTTGTCTTTCCTCTCCTGTTAGCCTATTCTCGCCGTTTCTGGCCAATCGCCAGCTTCAAGCGGTCCAGTGTTTGACGGTAGAGATCCGAATTTAATTTTCGACTACATGGAAGCAGCTCATAATAATTTATTCCTTTCCAAGCCAATCAAATGCATAGCAGAAGCTCCCTGATCGTTAATTCTGGTTTCAGCTTCTTCACCGTGTTTTAATCCTGATTATTTAGGCACAATCTTGTCGTATATGACCCATTCCTCATCCCCACTCACAATCTGTTGAAGAGATCAATTTGATTCCGTTTGGCCCAAGACCTCGTAGATGGGAATTTGATCCATTATATTTTTTCTTAGTATTAATTGGTGCGGTACCCAAACATCCAACTAATCTTTGAATCCAGCTCCATCCAGTTGGTTCAAAACAGTTTTATGGTGGATCTTTACTTTGTGGCTGATGCTATGGCTGCTAAAACATGCCGGTCAATTTGGATTATTTTTGTGATTTTATCGGCATTCTCCACGACTGGCTTACCAGTGCTAGGTGCATGTTTAACATCAAAAATATCTGAGGAACGTAATCTTAGAAACTATAATTGGGGGTAATTGGCTGCTATGCTATAGGGACCATAAACACCATTCACAATTTCAACCGCCTTAATTGTATTTCCGCCTTTATTCAGGAAACAAACCTGTAAAGTGCTACCGATTTTTTTCTTCGTTGACTTGACCTTCTTTTAACAGCCTCTAACTCGCAATTGAATGGATCAAATAAAAAACAGGACAAGTATTTTTTTAGTGCGAAATGTCATCTTTCTACCGATGATAAATCTGACATTTTTCGATAGATGCTTTAGGAGATATATTAAAAAAATAATGGATTTCTTTTTTCCTGATCTAATATAAAGCCGTCGCAAAAACTATCCTAATTAGACTCGACTGTGATATGTAGAACTAAATGTTTCTGGTTAGTACTTTAGCCACCTCCACATTTTAACATTTATTTCACATTTTTATTGGAAACACAGTTTATAACCACGGAATGATACTGCAATGTAAAGAGAAACAAATAATTAATTTAATATTAAAAAGATAATCCAAAATTAACATAAAATTATAACAATTGTTGAAAATGTTGTTCATTTAGGTTTAAACAGAGACCAAGTCTTCTCCGTCAGCCATCAAAATATGCTATATAATATCATTTGCGATGAGTTGTTAATCTCTTCCCATTTTTTTGTTACGCCAATTTTAGTTCTTCCAACATACGTATTGGAGTTGAATAAATGGAATTTTTTATATATGGCCATACAAAAAATTCGCATATGTTTAAATCGCAAGACCTAGATGGATATGCATCTTTAGTGTTTTTACTTATTATTCTGTCATCAAAAACTTTTGGAAGATATTCTCCAAGTATTTCTCTGGTCGTGTTGAGGTGGGGTTACACCACCTAGTGGGAAATACCTAGTTAGTAATTCTTCATCTTCCATTTGATTTCTGAACAAAACGAGTATTTCATTGCGATATCGTGTAGCAGTAAGTGTGCCTTCAAAAAACAATGGCTCACCAATATTCTTCACCATATTCCAACCTAATCACCAATTTTTTGGGGATGTAATGGTTCTTCAACAGAAAAAAATGAGGATTTTCCGAAGACCACAACCTTATATTCTGTAAATTTACGTATGCAGAAAAATAAATTCAAGCTTCATCTGAGAAGAAAGCTGTGTTTTAAAAGGATATCCTAATTATTTAGGTTATTTTAGAACCATTAACAAAATTTGACTCGTTTTGGGTAATCCACTGGAAGAAGCTCATTGGAACATAACAGGTTGTATACATGCATGATAATTTAAGTTTGTCTTTAGAATAAGTTGACATGTGTTTTGTCTGTTGGGTCAATACTGAAATGGACGTTTTGTTTTGGATTTTCATCAATAACATCACACCGAATGGCTTCGATATTCTTAACTGTACGTTTAGATGGGTGCCCAGTTCCAGGTTTTGGACCAACACTACTACCAGTCTCTTCGAGTGACTGCAAAGAATTTCTCAAAGCATTGTAAAAGGGGTTATAGTCAAACACTAATTCAGGATATTCTTGATGAAGATCATCCAAGCATTCTTGGAATTGAATATGACGACTCCTCATTTACTATCACACCTATACGGAAGTAACTCTGCTCTAGCCTGAATATCATTTTTACAATTTAACCTAATTTAATAAAATTATTTTAAAAGATTTGACACAAACATTCAGTTTGAATGTAAAGTTCTAAATTTCATCAACCTCATTATGTGGACGTGGTTAAAGTACCTCTATACAAAATATTTACCTTTTGCTGTATACTCTAATTATGATTTTTTTTGACGAGGCTTGTTATAAGCAAGATTAATTCCTTAATTTCTTTGTAGCGAAAATGATTTCTGATACTTCTGGTAGCTTTTCCTGCGATTGCTTACCAGCCTGTACGACTCTAACTTATAATGTTGAAACTTCACAGGCCAAATTCAATTGGAGAGATATGTTGATAGCCTTCAACGCCGATCCGGATGAATTTGCCGGGTAAAACTGTTTAGGATTATTAAACTTCGATTACATAATTAAATTTGCAGCATTCAGATGACTAGACTATATTTCAACTTTAAAGGGAGGCAATTTATGAGATCGGAAAGGTATGAGTTGTATGGGATGATAGACTTCTTAGCAGCCATGGGTGGTTTACTAGGATTGTTTATTGGAATTTCGTTGGTATCTTTGATCGAAGTATTCTACTTCTTAACGTTGAGGTTGTGGGTAAATTTGAAGAGATACGGCAGGCATTACTGGTCGGGTTCTGAAGAATTACTAGCGAATAATACCTAATATTGTTTTTTTTTTCGTCGAATTTGTGCATTAATAACAAGTCATAATCATCGAAATAACTCTTCGAGCTAGTAGGCGAGGCCTTCCTAAGTATCTACCGGAAATAACCCGCTAGGGACTTCATAAACGTCATGACAGCATAATTAAATTAAAATTACGTTTTGACATACATATTTACGTTGTCATATATTATATTATATTAATCTGTATATGTGTACATATATGTAAAGTATATAACATTAAAAAAAGGTAGACGTAGATATCCACTCAGTCTCATTCAATTTGCGATTGTGCTAACACTGAAATGTAAGGCCTGAATGGTAGAATTTCCACGATACAATGAGTGAGTCTAAACAATCCAAAGATGTGTCCAAAATGGTTGTGCCTAAAACGCATGCATTAGTTGAAGATGGTTTGTTTAAACCGAAGAAGAAATATCCATCTTTCTGGCAGAATTTCAACGATTACTTTTCCGAATATGCTGACAGTACTGGTCTGCACGGTTTCAAATATTTGGGCGATCAGAAGCGAAGCTTTATCGAGAGGTAAGTCTTGTTTTTATGAATATTGTCAATGTTGTTGATCCAACATCAGCTTTGGTAAAGTTTCAATAAAATATCTCAAACCGGTCTTTAATTTTTCAAGCATGTTAAAGGAAATTTTTCGTTGTTTTATAAGATGTCAGTACGATGTTAAGTCCTATTAATTGGGAAGATAAAACTGAGTTCATATAGAACTTTGGACCAAAATATATTATCAGGAAGTATTGTTTTGCAAGCATCTTCAAGCTCAGACGCTGCTATTCTTACATACAAACATCTACCATTATTGTTTTCTTCTATTGAAATAAATTCATCCCCCTATTCATACCAAAACCATTGATTTAAAGATCCAGATAGATTAGAATTATCCAAGTCCAAAAAGAACATCAGTTCCAACCACTTCCAGGTCACCACATCAGTCGCTAACACAGTAGGTCCATCTTCATACTTGCTTTATACCTTTTCATAATTTGCTTAATATTCAATAATCCAGTTTTGTCCTGGTGCAGTTTCTCGCAATCTTTAATGTAATAACCCTTAAAAGGAAGCCATAAAAGACAGATTTGGTTGTTTAATCTCTTAAATAAAACCAAATTGACCAGCCATGCACGGTACATCTTTACGCTTTGTCTTCGTTCGTTGTTTGGATGTGAGGAGGCGTGATGTTATTATGTCATCATCTAAAATCAGCAGAAAGTAGATCTGCTACCGAAGGCTCACCATATTTAAAAAGATGGTCAAACTATTGCATAAAATTTTTCTATTTGTTTTTTGTATGGGTGGCTAAACCATCTAAAATCAGAAGGCCCTAGATCTTCTGGTAAAAGCTTGGCATATTTAAAAAGAAGTAGTTAAATCCATATTAATTGGTTCTTTGTATGGGTGCCACATTTACTGAAAATTAAGAATGGGAACTTCTACTGAAGGCTTAAATCTTTGAGTAGGTATGAATGCATTTGGTCCACTCTTCACCATTCCTACCTTCGACAGATAGTGTGAATATTATCACCTATAGAGATAGAAACGCTGTAGAAGTCGTTCAGAAGATATTCAGAGCATGTTGGTGGTGGGGGACTGCTCCCATACCTACTTCTTTACACAGAAAAACTTATTTGTATTGAGACACCAATTTAAACAAACTAAGACTCAGTAGAAAATTTATTTTTTATATCCTGTCTTCATTCGTTCTTTGTGTGTGAGTGGGAGGAGATGGAGGGGAAAAGGCGAAATAACCACCTGAAATTCGAAAAATTTGGATCTTCTGGTGAAACCCAGAATTGGATAGAGTAGATTTTCGTATTTTTTTTTTTAATTTTCAAGCATCTGAAAGAATTTTTTTAGTATCGATATATAATAGCGTCACCATTTTTAAACCATTCTAGTTAGATTAATCATAATTGCCAATTCTGAACAACCAATTGGTTTTGATTTCAAAACGCAAGTTTTAGAAAAAATATCGCCATCAGGTCTTCAATTTTTCAAGCATATTCGACCAAATTTTTTACTATTTTGTACGATATTCATACGAAATTGAGTCCTATTTATTGTGGATATAAAATGCAATTTATCCAGAACTTTAAAAATTAAAATTAGAAATTAAAGCTGACATACAAGGAATTACCATAAAAACTAATTTACCGGACAAGCCCTAATTAGATAACACCTACCTACCTACATATAATAAGATGACTCCCCTGAGACGCCATCATAACGAACTATTAACGAGGCGTTTGGATCGAAGCATTTTTTCCGAATATATAAATTAATGTGGAGCACATAATATACAATAAAAAAAAAAGAGTGAGAGAGAAAGGAGGTATCACGCATAATATAACCGGACGTCTCCATTAGATTCGCTCTAGTTGCATGTCGATTCTTAACGTGTTAAAATGATTAACCCCGAAGATGAAATTCACTACGTTCCATCCCCATGTAACGATGACGCAACCGGGCGTGAATCCAAGAAGAAATATCCTTCGTTTTGGGCGAATCTATGCGATTATTTTACGGAATATACGGAATTCACTACGCTTGAAGTGTTCCCATATTTAGGCGATAAACTACGAAGCCTCATCGAGAAGTAAGGGTTGGTAGAATTTAACCATCATAATTAGATTCAATTTTCCAGGGCCTTTTGGTTCGTCATCATCATAATTTGCTTGTACCTCTCCGCTGATATGATAATGCAGACTTACGTGAAATGGGACAACTCCCCTGTAATAGTCAGCTTCGCCCAATCACCCACGCCAGTTGGTAACATCCCATTCCCGGCCATAACTTTGTGCTCCGAAACCAAGGCTAAACAAACCTCGTTCAATTTTACCTATTATTACCACCTTTATCGAGGAGGTGGGAATATGACGGATAAGGAGTAAGTTTCCCGACTAGAATAGTATGGGATCAATTTTAATGTTGAATTTTTTCAGATTACATCAATTTGAGGATATTTCTCTGCTGTGCGATCCTCACATTCACAATGAAGGTCGGCCGATAACCAGTTTAAATGTAGTTGATTTTTACAAAGAAGTGAGCTAGAATATGGAGGGGATTTCGCTAAATTTAATTCAATTTTTTTGTAATAGGTGGCGCCAACTTTCCAGGAAACCTTATGGGTGTGCTTGTGGCAGTCCCAAAACGAAACTTGCGTCACCTTATTTAACCCAATCTTAACCGAAGAAGGTATATGCTACACCTTCAATATGCTGGATAGGGATGAGATATTCACCAATGAAGTGTGAGCCTTCTGGAGGAAATCTTCTCTCGTTTTTTTTAAAGACATCCTTCAATTGCAGATATCACAATAAGGACTTCCAAAAAGTGAATGAGGATTCTAAAGGGTGGAATCTAGAGAATGGCTATGAGGACAGCGAGGACCTCTACAGCTTCCCAAAACGCGCTATGACAGCTGGAGCTAAAGCGGGCCTCACCATTCTGATCAAGTCTTTTATACAACATCAAGATTTTATCTGCAGAGGTCCTGTGCAAGGATTCAAAGTAATTATCTAAAAAAGTCTAAACTATGTCAGCTAATTTTATGGAAATTTAAGGTTTCTCTGCATAATCCCGGCGAAATCCCGAGGGTTGGCAACCAATTCTTTCGAGCACCTTTAAATCAGGAAATCATAGTAGCTATCAAACCGGATATGATCACGACATCTAGCGGACTTAAAGATTACGACCCGCATAGGAGAGGGTGTTATTTCGCTCAAGAAAGGCAGTTGAGATATTTTAAGGAGTACACCCAACAGAATTGCGATATAGAGTGCCAAACTAATATCAC
>SMLS01054303.1:0-27602 GCA_004785975.1 Popillia japonica
GTGGATCGAAAATTTTCGCGATTGTAGATAAGATTTTGCGTTTACTACTAGTTTCGTCAATATCCAAGTTCACCGAGTAATGAAGTGTGTCGGACTGTGAGTTCCACAATAAGCCTAAAGTTTTTATGCTACCTTTGTCGGACAATACGTACTCGTCTTTGCTATCTATGCTACCGCTACCTAATATTTCCTTCTCGTTCGAACGCCACTTCCTTAAAGGAAAACACCCTCTCTGCAAAACGTCTGAAATTTGATGTTTCAGATATACCGCGTCTTCTAACGTGTCCGTACCGGTTATCAAGTCATCCATATAAAAATCGGATTTTATGATATTAATCACGCGAGAGTCTGCCCCGTTGTCCATGGCAGCCTGATGAAGCGCTCTTACCGCCAAGAAAGAAGCTGGAGCCGTTCCATAGGTAACTGTGTTTAATCGGTAATATTTTAATTCATCTTGCGGTTGTTCGCGCCAGGCTATACGTTGGTAATCTCTATCAGCGTCAATTATATTTACCTGGCGATACATTTTTTCTATGTCTGCCGTAAGTACTACGTTGTGTTTCCGAAAACTTAAAACTATGCTAAATAAATCGCGCTGTATGACCGGCCCAACCTTCAACACGTCGTTTAACGATAAACCCGAGCTTGTTATACACGACGCATCAAACACCACCCTAAGTTTTGTGGTCGAGCTATCCTCTTTGATTACGCAGTGGTGGGGCAGGTGATACACCCGCTCAGCTTCATCATTTGATGTATTTATTTTGGTCATGTGACCCAACGTTTCGTACTCGCGCATGAAATTGACATAATCAACCTTCAACGCGGGAGTTTTTTGCAACCTATGTTCTAAGTTTCTAAACCGTTTTATTGCCGTGTCGCGCGAATTTCCCAGTTGTATATGATTGTCTTTAACTGGTAAACTTACTTCGTAGCGCCCATTGGCATCCCGTTTATAAGTGTTTATGAAATGTTTCTCACATTCGCTTTCTTGACTAGTGAGAGCCTTATGTGTGTTCGTTTCCTCAATTTCCCAAAAGCGTTGTATTTGCTCATGTAATGCTTCGTTTGTAATGGAAAGGTGACACATATCGTTTGCGTGTGTGTCAGAGTGAACCGGACCAGAAATTACCCAACCTAATTTGGTTTTTTGCAAGATAGGATTATTTCTGCCTAACCTGACCGTACCCGTACAAAGTATGTCAAAAAATACTTGCGCACCTAGCAATACCTCTACAGGCCGAGATTCATTAAATTTAGCGTCTGCTAATTGTATACCTTCAGGAATGTTTACTTTTGTGATATCAAACGTCAATTGAGGCATATGTCTTGTAATTGTATTTATAATTAAAAAGTTACCCTTATATTTATAACCTCCGTCACAAGAAGTGATCGTCGCGTCTGTTATACTAGAAACGGCTGTATTTGTGTTATTTACTCCGACGATGGGCACATTCGTGTTTGTAGTATCTAGTTTTAATTTTTGCGCTAACGCCTTTGTAATGAAATTTGATGTAGACCCACTATCTAACAAAGCCCTACAATTTACTGTGTTTCCCGCTCTATTTTTTAAGCAAATAACAGCCGTTGCTAATAATACTTGCGCAGATTGTCCCGCCATGGCTGTGGTTACAATTGTTTCTGAATTTGAGGTATGGTTTGCGACACCATGATCGTGATTTACTTTATTTGCTTCGCGCTCGTTTGTATGTATCAAAGAATTATGTTTGCGACCACAATGCTTACAATTACTTGATATGCAATCCTTTTGTATGTGACCCGGCCGTAAACAATTCATGCAAAGTTTGCGTCGCTTAATTTCATTAACACGGTCTGTGATCGGCATGCTGAGAAATTTCTCGCACTTAAAATTGAAATGGGGTTTAGAACAAAATGAACATACAATGCTGGATGAGGCTAAATGTGTAAAAATCTTGTCCGAACTCGATTTTGGTTTGTGTTTACTCTCTATGGTTTCCAACAATTGACATCGTTTTGCTATGAAATCTGTCAAATCACTGATTTTTGGATCGTCTATCTTACTGACTGATTCCTCGTATTCGCGTTTAGTTACCGAGTCTAATTTTAAGGAGAGTGTATATATTAAAAGTGTATCCCACGATTCAGTTGGTTGTCCTAATGCCTTTAATGCTCGTATGTTTTTATTGAAACTGTCTAGCAGCTTTCTTAACTGAATGTGTGATTCGCTTTTAACATTGCCTAAATCAAAAATTGCTTTTACGTGTGTATGTATAATTAACTTCTTGTTTTCGAAGCGCTCTTTTAACATTTCAAACGCAATGTTATAATTCATGCTTGAAACGTCTATTGAATGAATTAACTGCGCAGCTTCTCCTTTCAAACACGATTTAAGGTAGTAAAATTTTTCGATCTCGCTTAACTGCACATTTTTTTCTATCAAAGAGTTAAATGTGTCATAAAATGCTAACCATTGGTCGTACTGACCGTGGAACTCAGGTAGGTTTAACTGGGGTAACTTAACTCGTCCCCTTGCGTCAACTTCACTAACGATAGGTATCATGTTGCTATCGCGATCAGATGAGCTATGAATTGAAACTTTGTTTTTGTCCGAGATCAAACGTTTTGCATCGCTTATTGCTTTGAAATATGCGTTCTCAAACGCATCCCGTTCTTCATCTTGAATTTCACTGTTTTGTAAATTTTCAATTTGATTCTGAATGTCGTTAAACTGTTCTAATGCGTGGCCTTCAATGGCATGAAGGCGCGATTCTACTTCTACTATGTCATTATCTACACTAAAAGTAGCTAAGAACGTTTTAAACCGCCTTATTTGTGCTTTTAACTGTCCGCGTTTGAGTTTCAAACTGCTTAGAATTTCAGTATTATTTTCCATATTTGCGTTGTGTCAAATAGAAATGCGTTAGGCGTTTGCGTATAATAATGAAATAATATGAGTAGTGGAATTAAAAAGGGCAGAATAAAGGAGGGCGACTTACTTGATTGCTTGCTTTTTGGTTTCGTTGTGACACGTTGTTGTATGTTGCCACGAGGTATGTACCTGCTTCGTCGTTCTTCGACGTAACTTTTTGTTTTCTGACTTCTACACTGTATATCGGTTTTCTGATGCAATCCGGGTCGATTGGACCAAATGGTGATTTGAAATAAAAACACTTGATTTTTGTGGACTGTATCTCTTTAATGGGTACACGTTTTTTCTTTTACACAATGACCGTTCAGGTCAACGTCCTGCGTAGAAGTCTCTTAACCTAATATCCCGACTAAAAAACTGCCGCTACCAACGGCGGGAAAAATACATATTTAAAAATAGTAAACTGGTGGCGGGAACAGTCAGCATTCAAATTACTAACAACATTTACCAAACATAATTCTTTAAAAATTGTAGATATATATCTGTCTTTGTAAATGCCACACCATCCATTAGTTTTAAAGGAATATTGACCTCTAGTTTGGACATAGAAATTGGGATTAATATCGCTTCACCTTCGACAATTTTGCAAACTTACTGTACCATTAGACGTAAACATTGCTTCATCAGAGAACATACCTATATTGTGTCATAAATAAAAGAGCTACAGAATCGCACTTTACAGCAAAAAGATGCTTCTCAAAGTGACGAATCTCTTAAAGGAAAGCCGCCCTCGAGGTCTTCTAGCTTTGAAGATATTTGCAACTCCGTTCCTATGGCTCGAATCTCCATCGTTCACTATGCAATAGAAGCGCCTTACTACGAGCATCATTTTGGTAAAAAAATTATATATGTAGGTAGCTTTTTTAGTTTTGGAGATATTTGCATCTCTGTTCCTATGGGTCAAATCTCCAGCGTTCACTATGCAATAGAAGCAACCTTTTCAAGAAGATCATTTTGGTAAAAAACTTATTTCTGTAGCTCTTTTCTTTCCGAGATATTCGCATTTTTGTTCGTGTTCTTCCCATCGCAACCATTCGGGGAGCCATGGACGCAGCTTAATGGGAGGATCGATTTTAAGAGAAAATTAACTGTAGCTCTTCTAGTTTCCGAAAAATTCATGCTTAAAGTGGAAATTTCTACGTTTTTTGCCATTATTTATCACTTTTTACAACTGCTAGGCGCCTCATCGCAACCATTCGTTATGCTATGGACGCAGCATAATGAAGGGATCATTAAAAAAACAGGTCTCCCGCTCTTTTAGTTCCCGAGATATTCTAGTTTAAAGTGTATTTTCTTAAAAAAATCTAAGTTTTTGTCCCTTTTTATCATTCCAAAGCAAGAAAGCGGCCGAATACTTTCTAATATGACGGAAGATTGTGGTATATACTATGGGATGTTGCGGAGAGTGATGGAATACAGGGCAAAAAAGAAAATTAAAATACACGTTAAATGGCTAATATCTCGGAAGCTAAAAAGCTAGCGTTATTTTTTTTAAATGATCCTCTCATCAGCTCACTTCCATTTCCCCTCTAAACGGTAGGTATAAAAGAGTTAGATATAGTATCATTCTACAATAAAAGAAGCGCATTTTCAATGTGCTAAATACTACAACTTTAAACTAATGCAAACTGACCCTAGTCACTATCATATATTAGGAACTGTGGACCATTTCAAAGGATTTTAAACAACTGCTTTTAATATGTGGCGTCAGTTTAGAGGATCTTCACTCACTGGGAAAAAAACGACCAAATAGCTGCACAACCATTTACATAATAAGTTCGCCATTCTCCATATACAGGATGTGACGGACTCTAGTATTTAATTATTCTAGCATGAAGTTTGATGATGTCTACACATGCTAAAAGTAAGTGTTAATATTGTACTAAGTAAAAACAATAAAAACACATTAGACTTATTTATTTTAATAAAGTTACAATTAAAAAATACCATAAAAAAATCGAATTTATTTACATATCTTCTGTATCTGAATCGGAATCCGCCTCCATGGCTTGTTTAGCCGACTTTTCTGCTTCAGCATAAACCAATTCTGGCACCTTTTCATGTCTGCCTTTTGAATCTGCACAAACCCATGATAATTCAAGTTCAAAATTTTTATCTTTCAGTTCATCATGCACTAGGTAAACACTAAAAAAAAAATAGAAATAAATGTAGCAATAAAAAATAAATTAATCAATTAAGTAAATTTTACATTCTTGCAGCTTCCTTTACTAGATCCTTTGTCGACATGTTGGTTAATTTTAATTTTTCTATCTCTGTTTTCGCTGATTGTTTAGCTTTACCAATTGCGCAGCCATAATAACCCTTTAAAAATAAATGTTTAATATAAGAAATAAAAACTTAAAACTAATACATACATATGATACACCCGAAGGATCAATCATGTACATCTGTGGTCCATCAACATTATCATAAGAACTGAGAATTACACTACAACCATATGGCCTCACAGCACTGTATAAGGTATATGCATGCATATACATACTGACTCTATCGTTAAGATATTTAAGCGGTATACAAACATTGTATTGGGCTCGATAATTTGCTGCCTCTCGTCTTGCTATTTCTACAATCTGTCTAGCATCTGCTATTAAACCAGAAACTGCCTGAAGTGAATAAAATCAACTAATTTATAATGATCTATAAATCTTTAAGATTCATCTTATAGTAAATAAGCATTAAAAAACATTTATGATAAAAGATGGAGTGTACTTACCATTCCTACATGAGAATCAATGTTAAATATTCTTCGATTAGCTCCTGGTTCATAAAGTTTTGAGGTGACTAATTTCTCAACGGCAAATACTACACCATCTTTCCCTTTTAATGCTATAACTGTACCACTATTTTCAACAGCCTTCACGGCGTATTCTACTTGGAAAACACGTCCATCAGGAGAAAACTGAGAAGCTGACAAATCGTACTAAAACGGTGAGAATTATACTAAATTAGAAAGTAATAAAGATTATTAAACTAAACTTACGCCAGTTCCAATTGAACTCATGTTTGAAAAATTGTATTAGAATTGAAACGTAAGAACTACAGTATAACTTTTATTTTTAAGTTGTGATTTGCAACTTATTAGCGGTATATTTTGACGATTTTGACAGCAAGATGCACAAATACAAGTCATGCCAACATAACCTATTTAGATTTGAGTGGATTTGAGGTTAGGTACCTATCACAATCGCACCACCATGAGGTTGGTAGTTGCATTCATGTTGCATTATGACCAGCATAATTTTTTGCGCCCTCTAATGAATAATAGGAAAAGCTCTTTAATTCGGAAACCCAAACCCAGTATTTACCGGTAATTTTAAAAAGATTTTGAGTACTCCTATAATTTAACAATATACGAATTATACCAAAAGAAATACTTTTTTTAGCGATAACGGTATATACCCACAGGAATCTCATTAATTATGACTTATAAGCTTATTTAAGTTTCGGTTAAGCAGACATTCAAAAACCAACAAATTTATCTTGAAGTGTACGAAGAAATGCGTGGAAATGCAGTTATCGCTTTTAATTTTTTACATGGGTACATTGGAATCATGGAATGTTTAGATAAAAAAAACATGTTTCATAATTCTGCATGATATATGTACTTATGCACATTAAATGGAAGATTCTACTTCTATTATTTCATTGAAGGACATAACATGACTTTACAAATAAGTTATCAATTACTTAACTTTGAATTCGCGTACTAGCCACTCAAACGCGATATGACACGCACACTACACAGATATTAAATAGTAAAAAATCAATACTTTGCGGGGAATTCATTTGACTGACTTAATAATAAATAATAAGAAATAATTTTTATAAACATGAATTCCGCTGGTGTTAGACGACGAAGAGAGATAAAGGTAAACTTTGGCAATTGTTTCATTCACTACATTCATTTAGCATTGACTATGATTTTCCATTCATTAATTTTTTATATTTTATAGCGAAAACTATTAGTTAAAATCTCTTCAGTTTTAAACTTTATAAACTATTTAATGGAATGTCAATGATTTTGCACGTTTTACCTACTACTGTAAGTTTTTTTTAAGAAATTTTGGCATCTAGATAACCTAACTGGTATTCTTGTGACGTTTCCTAAAATTAACACCTTAATTTGTGTTTATTTATTGTGGAGCTAATTATCTGCTAAAATGTGTTATTTCTTTAATATTAATCTTTCACTGTAGCAAAAGGAACAAAATGGACAATCGATTCCAAGAAGGAAAAAGAAAACGAGTGGTTCATCTTCTTTACGACAATCTTTACTTTGTTTAATTGTTAGTGGTGTAACATTCACAGTTTTCATGTGTAAGTGATTTCAATATGTACAGTTTTAATCAGCACATATAATTTATATTTCCAGTTATGTATATTGATTATATACCATGGCATTTACATCATCGAGCGATAGATAAAGTTGTGAAAGTATTTGGATATTATAAGCCAGTACATGCGGTTGTGATCGATGCAGGTAGCACCGGTTCGAGAGTACTTGCTTTCACATTCCACCAAGCTTATTTAGGTAAATACATCGTTTAATTACACAGGAAGGAAAAATTAGATCGAATGTCATTTTAGACGGTCATTTAATTCTCGATAAGGAACTGTTTGTATATACAAAACCTGGTTTATCCTCATATGCAGATAATCCTGAAGCAGTAAGTAACATTAATTTTAATTATGATTGTACATATATGTTTGATATATACAGGAGTTTCAAGTCTTTAGTGTGTGGTTTAAGAGAAATAGCATTATTCATAGGGAAATGTTTCATGCTTATCATTATTACAAGTCACTTATCTATAGTAAGGTGCATGATGCATATCAGATATAAAAGTTAAGTTATTAGAAGTTATTCTAATAACACTTTATTTGATTGGATTGGATTAAAGTAATTCTAATGACACTTATTTTGTTGATAATATTTATATTTTTACAACTTTTAATATGGATGTTTATTGCTATAATTACGTAATAAATATGCGGTGTTGATATGTAAATCAAGTGCAGTTTTAAAAAGATTATACATACTATTATTAGATTATGCATACAGGCTTTTTAAGACTAAATTAGAAGTGCATTATGATTTCTTCTTTGCATATTCTTCCGAGGGATAAATACGAAATTTTGTATTACCATTATTGGTCATTTTATCCTTTTAGATAGACCGGCAATCTATCAGCTGATCTAATGATTGTGTCGGAAAAAAATAAACAGTATAAAACTAATATCACAAGAAAGGTAAATCCAAAAAAATTACCATCATATATTAAAATAATTTTTCCTTTAATAATTACCAAATTTTGTTAAATAAATTTTGTTGAATTTAGGCCTGGCACGTGTGTACAAGAAGAATAGAGACGCTACAGAAATTTCTAATAGATATAAGGATATACTCTATTTTTTATGAAGTTGAATTATATGTAAATAAATGCATATTCTACTCTATGAATGCATATGTTTACGAAACAGCTTTGCTGCTATATGAATTGCACATGTGGTCTTTTCACAAATATTCTATTTATAACAAGGTCACAGATTTACTACAGATTTTATTCATTTCTATTTGTTTCTTTCGTAACAATCAGGTGTTTTTGTTTTTTCAATTACAGAAACTTTCAATATTAAAGTACAACGACATATTATTACCTAACGATCTGGTAATTAATAATTTATTATTTGAGATCGTGTTCGTAGTTAATGGTTTCTTTCTTTTCAAATAATTCGTGGTAGTCTTGAAGAGAACTGTTTGATGAGAAACAGGACAAAAACTTAAAGTAGTAATGTCCGCAATTACTACCACGAGCTTCGGATGCACGCTTCTGTGCGATGGCAAAACATCATAAGCTAGGCCGCTGTGACAACACAGTCTCGAAGAGCCTCGACCTCTAAAATTTCCCGTCGACGATCATAAACAAAGTTTTTCATCTATCATCACAGGAAAAAGTCCAACAAATTCAAATCGGGACTTCGTGCTGCCACAGAATCGTTCCTTCTCGGCCTATCCAATGTGCAAATGCCTGGTTTAAATGTTCCCATACAAGTCGGGCAATATGTGGAGGTGCTCCATCGTGCATAAACTACATTTGCCGTCGTACATGTAGTGGTATGTCATCCAAGTAATCGGATAACGTATTTTACAGACAATTCTATCTCAATTTAAATGATCTACCAACAGTAATAAGGGTAACAAACTAACAGCCTTTATTTTATAATATAAATGAAAAATATTCGGGACAATATATGAGACGGTGATGGTAATTAATCAGCTCTAGTTATTTGATCGATGAAACCATTAGTAGCAGCTAGGAGGGCAATCATTTGAAAACAAATACATCTTACACAGGCTGTCTCACGAGGAACGGCATCGATCGATATATGGAAGACTATGCATTGGAAAATTCTGAACATTTCGGAGTATACCAAAGTCGATATACGCTATTAAACGAAAATATTTATAATAACCTGACGCATATGGTTATACCGGAAGTGGTTGACAACTTTGTTATTTTAAATGGAACAGCCTATATATTATTACATTTTCAATTTCTCGTTCAATTGTGAAGTAAATTTAATAAATCAACTATGTTGCTATTTTCAACCATGTTTGAAATATTTGCATTTTTTTTTTAATTTTTGACAGATGGAGGAGTGCATTTCAAATTCTATAACTATAATAGTATATTATGACACTAGTGCATAATCGAGCTTTTAAAGCACGAGTAACGAGTTTAAAGCCACGACGCGAAGCGGAGTGGCTTTAACGTTACGACTGCTTTAAAAGCTAATTATGCACTGTGTCATACGATATTTTTTAGTATAAATGCAACAATAATTTTCACTAGAAGAAATCAAATCAATAATTTCAATACATTTTATCGAGTGATATGTGTCTCTGTATTATGTCATTTGACATTTCACTTAATTATTTAACATCATTGTTGTATTAATAATGTCGACAGAAATTCAAAAACTAGCTGCTGAAGCTGAATTAAGTTTAGGTAATACCTGCAGTCCAAATAATAATTCAAATCAATAATCAATAATTCCAATACATATTATCGAGTGATATGTACCTATATGTCATTTGACATTTCCCGACATTTCACTGGACTATTAAACGCTTGGGATTGGCTGTTACCAAGCAACCCCTTTATCGCACGGCGTGGGATAAACGCCTGATTATGCACGCTTATGCGTGTGTTTTGATTAGTTTATGATGCATGCATACTAAAAAGGTATTTAATTTGGAAAATTGAAAATCTGTGGTACTGTGGACCGCATAGAATAGAACTCGAATCCAAATAAATTTCTCGAAAACATTATACAGCGTATCGGAAAATTACGGTGAAATTTCCGAATGGAAAAAGTATCAAAACTTAATTTTTTAAATACAACTATTTTTCTCTTTCTGGTCAAACCACCCGATCAAAAACACAAAAATAGTTTCATTCATCACCGATCTAAAATTGATACTTTCAAAGATAATTAACAAAATATGTATGTACGCTCTATGAAGAATGTAGCTTTGGTAGTTTTTGAAGATATCATCTTGGGTTGGTATATCTAACAATCCAGCACTGATAAAATGTCATTTATTGTTAGTTTCAATTTTGTATAAACAATGTCGACACATTTAAATTATGTGAACGAAGATTATTTAAATTTGTTTTTTATTTATGGCGAATGTAATAAAGTGATATCAAGAACATGTGATACCTTTCCCGCTCAGTTTCCTCTAAAGCAGAAGCCGTCACCAACCACAGTTAAACGCATAATACTACATAAGAACTTCGTATCAGTCAAGGCCAAAATTCAAACAACAAACCTATTGTTAACAATACAAACGTGGAAATCAATATTTTGGGATACTTCATACATATCCAACAATGTCTTTAAGACAAGCCGCACTGGAATCAGGATTATCTAGGTCATCAATACACAATACTGCGCAAACAAAAGCTTCGCCTATGTATCACATGTTCTTAATATGACTTCATTACATTCACCATAAATAATAAACAAATTTAAATAATTTAAACGTGTCGGCTGTGTTTATAATTGGAAACTAACAATAAAAGACATTTTATCAGTGCTGGATTTTTTTTCGAATGACTAGATACACCAAAACAGGACGATATCTCAAAAAACTACCAAAGCTACATTCTTCATAGAGCATATCTTATCGAGTATCGATTTTAGATCGGTAATGAATAAGACTTTTTTTGTATTTTTGTAAGGGCAGTTTGATAAGAAAGTTTTGACACTTTCCATCCGGAAATTTAACCGTAATTTTCGGATACGCTGCATAATGTTTTCGAAAAATTTATTCGGTTTCAAGTTCTATTCTATACCGTCAACAGTACTACATATTTTCAAAATTAAATGCCTTTACAGTTTTAGAAGATCAAACCCACTCCTCCATTTGTCAAAAATTAAAAAAAATGCAAATATTTCAAACGCAATTTTCCAATGTATCCTCTTCCATATATCGATCGATGCAGTTGCTCGTGAGACACCTTGTATATCGTATATTTCCTTATCTCCAAGTTTTTATTTTAAATGAACTAATTATAACTGGTTGTTATTAACCACTAGACTCAAATGGAAGATAGGTGTCGTTACAACGGACTCTATTTTATCTTATCGTTAAAACGTTTTTGTCATGATGACTTGTTTTTGTTTTCCGGAGTATGATGAATACGACATACTTTTCATGCCATTTAACACATATTTTTGTTAAACTAACGATTTAAACTAAGTGTTAGCACTGTTTGTTCATCAGCAGTTTATTAGCACGTCATTTAGGTGCAGTCAGCCTTGATCGATAGTATGCTTGTGTTAAAGGTCACCATTATGACTATTTACGATACGAAATTATCTGTTACATATAACATACACCCTAGTTATGTAATCTATGCATTATATTGCTTTTTAAAAATAGTCATTGTCTACTGGTACTTATTTATGGTATACTTTTATATATGTACTATACTTTTATATATGTACCATAAATTTGTATTGATATGCAGTAAAAATACTTGAATTGCATTATCTCATAACCGAAATATCATGTTTCTTTTTTAGATGATTGTAATTTCTCTAGAAGGTCTGTTAAGTGTTTAGTAATATATGGGTGTTCTATATCATTATGTTCAAAATTTGTGAGCACATAATACACTTAATTCTAAGAAAAAAACGCAAACGTGGTAAATTATTTTTGGGAGCGAATAAGCGATTTAGTATGCCCCAGTTTCAAACAGCAGAGCAGAATTATTGGAGCGTATTCAACAATATGCCCAATAAATAAAAGACAACTCCCATGAGATAAGGGCTGTCACTCCTTCAGTTGGCATACGAGAAAGAGCTTGTATTCAGCATGGAGTTGGACATTTTCAACAGTTACTGAATTAAAAATTAGATAAGGTTTTACGTTATTGTAAAATTCATCTCTTATTATTTGTTGTTTATAATTTGCTAGGATTATAACTTCGCTAGGAATAAGAATCGACCTATTATTATGTTTTTTTGTCTTACAATTAGTACTAAGTCTACCATGTACTCACAAAGTATGGACATAGCGATGCGGGACATTGGTCGCTATACAGGACCAATATACTGTACATAAGTTGGTGCATTATTATTAGATATCATTTAAACAGCAAACTTATGGTTAACGTCTGGCTGATAAAAAATTATGCTGTTCTCAGTTGCTTATTATGTAATTTACATTTCCAGGGTGCAGCCACAATAGCATCCTTAATAGAGAAAGCAAAAGATGAAATACCGGAACAGTATTGGTCGAAGACGCCGCTAATTTTAAAGGCAACGGCCGGTTTGCGACTCCTGCCTCAAGAAAAAGCTGAAGGTTTATTAAATGCCGTTAACGATTTATTCAACAGGACGCCGTTTTTAACTGATCACAAATCAGTTGCTATTATGGATGGAACTGATGAAGGAATATTTTCATGGTTTACCGTGAATTTCCTTTTAGGTACCTATTAATTATATTATTATTACCTAGATAGACGAAATGTTGTTTACATCGCTTGCAGAATTATTCAATTATAATCCTGTTCGAACTGTGGCTGCTCTTGATTTGGGGGGCGGTTCTACTCAGGTAACATTTTATCCGACAACTCCATCTTCACTTGCGGAGAAGCAGTTTATTCACGATGCCGTAACGCCAGTTGGAATCTTACCTGTTTATACGCACAGTTACCTCGGTTTAGGTTTAATGGCCGCTAGAAAAGCAATTATAACGCTGAATCAGACGAATAAAACGAAAGTGGAAAGCGAATGTGTCAATACTCTCGTGAAAGATCGCAAGTTTCATTATTCAGGGGTGGATTATTACGTAAGTGGACCCACAGACTATCTTACGACTATTATTCCCGGAGATCATATAACTGTACCGGCGGAGATTCCTATAGTTGACTTTACACAATGTTCGAAAGATATGGAAGATTACGTGAAGAGTATTGCTAAACCGCCTGTAGAACTTCCAGAGAAGAAGATCTATGCTTTCAGCTATTATTTTGACAGGGCAGCTGAAGTGGGGTTAATCGATGAATCTACAGGTGGTAAAGTAAAAGTAGAAGATTTTAAAAAAGCAGCGAAGAAAGGTAACGCCTGTAGACCTGTTGGAGAATTATTCACACCAACTATTTATTTTTAGCTTGCAACGAAGCTAATGTTGATCAACCGTTTATGTGCCTAGATCTGACATTTATTTGGATACTCTTAGAGAAAGGATTTGGATTACGACCCGACACTACAGTATTCGTAAGCCTGACATGCTTTTATAATGAGTTTGGTTTAATACATATACTTCTTTTGTAGTTATATAAAAAGATTCTTGGACATGAGATAAGTTGGGCACTTGCTAGTGCATATTTTTTATTACAGGGATGAACAGCACCTAGGCACGCTAATTTATTTCATTATATACATGTGCCTTATTTCATTAAAACAAAAAGAAACTATAAGTTAGGTTTATTAGGGCTGTGCAATTAAGTAATTCCAATTTTAATATCGTGTCACAAATAAATGTTTTTATAACCCTTGCTGGTTTTATTTGATTATGTTTACTTATTGTATCAATTAAATGACCTGGAAAAATAGGTAAACTTTTCTAGTGTTTTGACAATTGCTTTTTTGGTGTCCGTGACTTCGTTTTAAGCGAATTTAATGCTTTTAATTTAACCTAAAATGATAATAATAATCTTTTTAGTATGCATGCATCATAAACCAATCAAAACACAGCCACAAGCGTGCATAATCGGGCGTTTATCGCACGCCGCGCGATAAAATGTTGATTGTGGTAACAGCCAATCCCGAGCGTTTAATAGTACAGTGAAATGTCGGGAAATGTCAAATGACATATAGGTACATGTCACTCGATAATATGTATTGGAATTATTGATTTGAATTATTATTTGGACTTCGCAGGTATTAAACTTAATTCAGCTTCAGCAGCTAGTTTTTGAATTTCTGTCGACATTATTAATACAACAATGATGTTTAATCATTAAGCGAAATGTCAAATGACATAATATAGAGACATATCTCACTCGATAAAATGTATTGAAATTATTGATTTGATTTCTTCTAGTTAAAATTATTGTTGCATTTATACTAAAAAAATATCGTATGACACAGTGCATAATTAGCTTTTAAAGCACTCGTAACGTTAAAGCCACTCCGCTTCGCGGCGTGGCTTTAAACTCGTTACTTGTGCTTTAAAAGCTCGATTGTGCACTAGTGTCATAATATACTATCATTTTCTATGACAGACAAAGTGACAACTGTGATGACAGTGGAAAAAAATGATAAAAAAAAAACAAATCAAATACAGGACAATAAATACTATGCGGCAGGTGTTCACTTTTGGCTAGCATTCTGGTGTTTTCGAAAACCATGTGCTTTTAGGTGTATCATACTTGTTGTTTAGTAGTCATAGTCTTCGCAATGGGTACTTGAACGAATAGCGAGGTTACGTCGAAGCTAACTAGTAAATCTAGTGGTTGTATGATTTGTATGAAGTGGTCTTCGTTGTTTACATACGAAGCCATTTGTTCAGTATGTGCCTGGAGTTCGTGCGCTAGATAATGTGCCAATGCTTGCGTTGGAGAACCTATCGAACTGAAGTTCGGACCCAGTATGAGGACGTTGTTTTTGTGTACTTTTGGGTGGTCGAGTTTAGGGCATCGGAAATATCTGCTTTTTTAGGTCATCATTCAACATAGTAGCGTTGTAAGTTTTCTTTTAAATGTACCTGTTGATAGTGAATTTTATTTACTGTATACTTTGTAGGAAAAAAAAACACTCAAACAGAAATATCTTAAGAGGCGGCGGCCAAATGAGGTTGCGGTGACGGATTGTTATATTGTGACCTGAGTTTTCATCGTGAAGTATATGAATTTCTAATACATATATGTACCGATCTGTTCTAGGAGTCTGAAACTGTTATCCACTACAAGTCCCAAGTATCTGACACTGTCCACAATAGGCAAAACTGAGCCATTTATCTTCACTTCCAGTACCTTTCACACACTTCTTACAGGTTTTGGAGTTACCAAATAGGAGTATTTGCGATTTAGAGGGATTACCGTTTAAATTAGATAGATAGATTAAGTATGGAAGTCTAATCAGAGTTAAGATCGACTACAGACAGAGAGCCAATCTTGAGTTTTGACATATTTATGGAATTGAGTGTCATTTGCAAGCAGACATGTGTATAGATAAAGACCCCATGCATCCAGGTATATTCAGGGTATAGAAGGAAAATATAATAATGGATTAAGTATGGAATCTTGCGGCACACCCTGGCTTACAAACAACGTTAAACACTTTAACTCTGTCTACGATCATCAAGCTGCCGATAAATTATAAAGAATTTAGTGAAGTCCAACTAGGTCAAAACCGTTATCCGACCTTTATCCGTAGATGTGATCATGTCCGTCACATCTAGAACACGTTTCACAACCATATCCAGTTCTAATATCAGATGTACAAGAAAAAGCAGAGTTCTTATTGACAAATTCACTTGTCTGGGTAAACATTATTTTTTCTAAAATCTTACATTTGACATAGCTATTTTGGCTCACTATTTTTGGGCAAAGGCATGATCCATGCTTGTTTCCATTTATTAGGACATTTGTTTTCCATAATACATAAATTTAAAAAAGCTGTACAATTTCCAAAGGATTACCATATTCTCTGCTGCTGTAGTTTTGGAAAAATAGTGGGCTAATTAGTTATAGATAATTTGGGTAACCTGGAGTATTATCAAGCGGAACAAGGAAGGAATCTACTTTGCAGATACTAATCTAACACAACTTGTTGAAGTTGAATAATTATTGATGTTGAATATATAGTGACTTTTGTAGTTTTTCCGAAATAACTTCTACAGAAATGTTGTAGAGGTCGCCACCTACGGCACTTTACATTCATTTCATTTCAGTATATTGTAGTTAAAGTGGTACAGATTATAAATTCTCAATCTGATAATAATGAGAAAAACCTCATGTAATACAATTTAATAATAAAATATATTTATTAAAAATGTATCATGCATATAAATATTTATATTAAAACAATTAAAACAGTATTAAACACAACGAGGTACTTGAGGTAAGCACATATTATAATACGCTGTTTTATCCCAGAATTCGGGACCTTTCCAGCCAACCCAACCCTTATTCTGAATTACTTGAAGATTCTCATTACCAACGTAATGAGGATCTAGTATAAGGAATTTTATACTACCGGTTTGACGATTATAATCGACACCTAGAATTGTGTGCGCTAAAACACCTCCACCTGCAAAATACGACAAAATACGACTTATTACATTCAAATCGAACAAACTAATTATTTACCTATCATTATTGGTGAACCATGCATTTGAAAGTGGTTCAATAATTCTGGACCTTTAGCAGCAACTTCTTCTCCGGAACTACAATATAATATTTTACATGTTATATTTAATAGCGATTCCAAGACAAAATTAACTTCGGTAGATCCAATCCATTGCCTTGATCCGATGAAATTTGTCGGTTTATCTCCAATATCCACCAAACACTTTTGAATGTCTTTAAATGTAGGCACTGGTTTATCTGTGTAACCTTGTAAGTGAAACCATGACGCTAGAGTTTGTAAAGACCTATAAGCGCATCCCCAACCATTATCTTCCATTTTATCTTGGTTGTAATGGTAATATTTGTAAATTCCGCGTGCAATACCTATATCTCCCCCTGAAATTGCATAATTAAACAGTAATTGTAGATGTTTGCTGTAGAAAAGATAATAATAACACAGTTGAAGGTAATGTTTTACTAAAAAATTATTAACAATAAATAGGAAGGTGTTAGAAGGATTCATAGGTATAAATGGCAACTTAACGTCCATCGTTGCCATGGTTTTTTCTTACGGTCTATAATGGGAAAAGTCTATATGAAACTTAGAAAATAAAACAAAAAAATATGATGTTAATTTACCATTCGTTGTTGGTTTTACTCCTTCATGTGGATTTATCAATGGAGAATTATTATGATGCTCCCCTTTAAATAAGTATTTGTTCACACGTCTAAATATGGGATGTGTTGGTGATAGTAACAATCGTGAATGCAGATTTTTTCTGTCTCGTTCTGCAAAATAGATGATGAATTAAGATAACTTTGTTCCAATTTAAAATCATATTTTTTGTACCTAAAGAACATTCACTTTCATTTTTCGAATATACTCTGGTAACAAAATGTCCACATTCCTGCGGGTAAAAATGAAAAATTTCTGGATATGAAATTTTGGAATGATCTCCACCACTTTGTTGGAAATGTTTGAGAATAGTTCGCTTAATGATTACAATGTTTCTGTATAAGCTGCTGACTAATATCTCATAAACATTTTTTAAAGGTAAATTCCTATGAATCAATGACAACGCATCCAAATTGAGCACCATTACTAGTGATTCGTATTTCTCTAAAATAAACATTAAATTTAAATTAAGTTTTGCGGAAATGATCAAAAAATACTTTTATCAACACAAAGAATAGGTGCATGGTTTTTCTTCGGTTCTGTTATAACTTCCTGAGATACTTTTTTGAACATATCAACTTGTAAAACATCCTGCAAAAACCGAATTAATTATTTCATATAAATCATTCTACTTAAACAAATAATAATTTACCAAAGTGGTGTTATTTTTATTAAATGCATCGTTTCCCATCAATTGTTGCTTACATAAATCTCCTACGGTACTATCAGATGATATCCCATTAATCCCATTTTCCAGTAAAAATACATGTTCTTTTTGACATTGAAAGGCAACTTTACCTTCAAAATGTTGTCGTAGTTCTTGTAGTGCATCCTTAATATTATCTTCAGCTGGGTTACATATTAAAGGTAGTTGTGCTTTCAATCTTATGTGAAGAAATTGCGAATATAAATATTCTTCCGTAAGTATGTCAATAGTTGCTGCTTCCAACTTATTATTTACAATGAAAGAAGCCTGTACATCACTTATAGCACCGATTGTTACTTTTAAGTACAAAGGATTATCAGTTATTATAACGTTTTCGATGGTATCTTTCAACTTAGTATGGTCGAATTTACCCCGATCACTTACTTCAAATATTCCGCACAACTCAACTTCCGTTGGAAAATGTTGGACGATTTGCGAGTTCTCATCGTCGAAATGAAGGCAGAGACCTATTATATATTGCGTTTTATTGTAAAATACACCGAATAAATTTCCAAGGCATGGTTCTCGAACACTTGTCAACCTCTAAAACAATTACAGGTTATAACATATGGTAATTGCATAAATTTCTTGAAAATAATAAAATTTATTGCATTTAATCGTTTTTAGATCAATACTATTAAATTAATGGTATCGATAAAACGTTATATACTTACATTTATTACAGTTTCTGATATTTTCAGGGTGGGTTTCATTCTTGAGCGTGTCACTTGTCAAATTTAAAATCAAAATATGACCGTGATCGATAAGGTAGGTCTCTAGTATTGTAAATCAAAAGTTTCTGTATTTTCAAATACATACATATTCAAAAAAATGGGGGAATTTTTAAAAAATTTACTCCATAAAAAAATTACATTTTAATTATTTGATGTATATGATCTTTCGGTTGAACAACTAGGTGTTGACATTCTTGGAGTTCGAGATCTAACCTGGCTGATTTCTGGAAGCACTCTGTTAACTGTAGAAAAGGAAATTAATAATTAAAATTTAAGTTTGTTGCGTTTCAAACCTTGTATGCTATCTCTCGGTGATTCACTGGATGTTGATTGTCTTCTTGGAGAAAGTACCTTCGGAGGAAATCCTACCATGTATGTTCCTTCTGACGCAGAAGATGATGAGGATGAAGATTGTTGCGGATTCGTATTTAATCGTGGAAATATCCTCTTTATTATATGTATATTATAAAAGGAGGAAGTTTTATATTTTCACTAAAATGTTAAGAAATTGGACATTACCTCTTTTCGCGGTGATTGGTGACTTCTCTGTTCTTCTGTGTGTTTGGAAACGTTCATGCATTCTTCTAGAAGTAATTTTTAAAAATGTTGCAATTGTTAACTAAATATTTTTAATTACCTGCAGTAAATGGTTGTCCATCTAAAGTTTTTAAATTAGGAATGAGATTCTTAACTGTTTGTCTATATTGTGGATAATTAACTATATCTTCATTTTCTTCAAGCCACATGTGTTCCAAAACTGGACAGAGTGTTAAAAATGTTAAAGCATTTATATCTGCAAGGCAATTCCTATAATTCAAAATTAAATTAATTTAATTTTCTTGAGGATATTGTTGTAATAGTCTTACTTTCTCACATCAATAATTCTAATTTTTGGTAAATTAACACAAGGGCTGATATCCTGGATACTGTTTTTGGTAGCGTATAGTTCTTCTAAGCTATCTATACCAAATGTCCCATCTATGTGTTTTAAACCGCATCGATTTACTCTTAATATTTTTAAACATTTTAATCCGCATCCCAAGTCTCTAAGCGATGATATAACACTCCCATCCAGAATTAACTCTTGTAATAGTGGCGTGTGATAACTCAGATATTGCAAACTGACATCTATAGCAATTACTTGCAATTTAACTGTTGTAGCTTCGCCTATATCGTCTAGACCAGTTGCTGATTGCTAAAAATAAGTTAAATAAAGAAGTTAGATTAGAATATATCATATATTACAGCAGTAAATACCACAAGTTCCTTTAATGTTGGTTCCCTGGGGATTTCTATTACTTCATATAGCGTTGAGGAAACCGGAGCATCGTTTGAAATTTCAGACACGGTTGTAGATAATGATGTCAGGTCAACTGGTGAAGGGGCATGAGGGTACAGGAATATTTCCGAATCGGGTGGAGACACATCTTGCGGTCTTTCATTCTGTGTCGGCGGCATATGGATAGGAAATTCTCGCAAGTCTTAAAATATTGACATATTTTGTTGTCATAGTAACGAGTTTTCTGTGCCACTGTCTAATATCTAATATACTGTGAGCATAATATTTTGGTAAAATGTACATTTTATATTTTTTTCGACATTTGAACGCGAACTCTGAAAAATTTGCTACTATCAAAAATGACAGATACAATTTACATAAAACTTTATTATGGACTCGATCAGACAATTTTTTTTATATAAATATATAACAACAATAAATTGACACGGTTCATATTCGGATGTCCAGATCCTTCATCCATCGAACTGCAACAGTACCCGCCTCTCGGACTTCTTGTATTGTGTCGAAATATCTTTTGTCGGGGCAGTCCATGGCTCATTTGTACCTCCAATACTGAGTCCTGCCATAATTGGTTTGGATGCGGTAGAGAGCTCTCCAGTTCCTTTTTGAATGATACCCATCAGGCGGTTTGTTGTCAGCCACTCTTCCTTCCAAGTATTAATCGAGTCGAAATTCTCATCAATGAGTTGTGGCTAAGCTTCCATTAAAGCTTTTTTGGTTTTATCTCAGTACAACACTTCCACCATTCCTTCAACAACCCCGGTTTTCGTTGGAATTCGGGAGACATAATATTAACTAGCACTGGTAGCTATTGAATCATTATATGTTGTCGATCATAATTTTTATTGATTCATTGAGTTGGGTGTTAACAATATTAGTGTGTCCACTGTTTAAGTATATGGACAGTAATACTCTGCACGGAATAGACCAGAATCAGTACTCAGGTATTAAATACCCAGCTAACAGAGTCACGTAATTATTACGTACTATATTGGTCATAGATTACGACATATTCGACCCTCATACGACGTAACATGGACGTTTATACAACGTAAATATGTCACAGCCCATGGGACGTCAAACAATGACGTCAATTTAACGTTACTTAAGACGTCGAAATGACCAAGTCTATTAACGATTTTTTGACGTATAAGAAAATACCTTAAAATAAAATGCAGTTTGATGTCTAATGTTTATTCAACATAACCAAAACGCCAAACGTATATAAATAGTTATATAATATTAAAAATAAATATTTATCTGTATGTGTATTATAGATGCAAAAAGGTTATGTGGTTATACTGACAAAGTATGAAGTAAAGGCATTGCAATAAATTCATTTTGAAAAGGGAAAACAATACATTTTAATTCAATGGAGTCTAATGTCCAGGTAAATAAATTTTGCGACAAGTCCTTTACTTTATAAATACCTAAGAGACTTGAATTTAAAGGATATTTATAAAATGATTCATAGAAATTATATTTTTTGCCAATGATTATAGTAATACCATTTGGTTGCAATATTATATTATGCACCTGTACTATTTTTGAAGCAATGGCGCAATAACAATCTGATTTGGAATGGGATGTAACTGTTAATGTAAAATGCCCAAGTTTAATTTTTTTAAACTGTCTGCCAGCAATTCCTAAACTAGGTCCACAATTATGCTTTAGTTCATGAGAGTATTCTTTTACATTAAACTTACAATTCATAGGAGACATTTCAATTTCTTTTAATCTTCTGAAAATTTGTTCAAGAGGTTTATTTGGACTTTTCAATAAACGTTTTATTAGACCTAAATGATTTTCAAACGGAAATGACGATATATCATCCAAAGGGCCGTAAATTTTAGCATCTTCAGCTAAATGTGTTAAAGCATGAACATTATAAACTAAAAATTCAGAATTATAAAGTTTTTCTGAGTGTACTACAAATGTTGTCAATATATTATTTGCTAGATCATAACCTAAACTGTGTAAATGTTTTTTTGAAAGAAGAATAGCCATACCTACATGTAACAATAAAAAGTGTTCATAAACAGCTACGTCAACAATATTCTTCAATACTAAAGGGCCGAGATAAAGAAGGAATGTTCGAAATTCTGTAGCTTTAAATCGTGGAAGTTCTCTTAAAGTTCTGGGTTTTCTGTTTATTTCTATTGGGATAAAATCTTTCAATGCAACCAACTTATTGGAAATAGAGTTCACTGCATTGCTTGACAATCGAACCTTCAAATTACCACCCACCCAAGAACAAAGTAATTTTCGCATTACACCCAAACACACGCAATGCATATAATCAGTAGGAAACTGTGTAACTAGTCCCACTGATAATCGAAGCAAAGGAGATTCGTCTAGATGATGATCTTCATCATCTTGCGCTATAAATAATTCATCTGTTCGTTTAAAATGAGAAATATTTCTAAATATTACGCGACCCTTTAAATATTCACCATGTACCGTGCACCTTTCACAGGAGGAATAACCACTATGCGATTTAATGCATTTCAAATATGCACGAGCGGGTGCGTCACAAACAAAGCTGTGTATTTGCACTTTATACTGTTTTCTTTTATAATCAAAACCGTTTTGCGTTAAATTAGAAAGTTCATCTATAAAGTCTTCTAAAAATAAAGAGAGGGGTTTGGGTTTTGCATTTCCACAAAATATTCCTAAAACAAATGGAGGGCAAACAGTATCTTTAATCAAACCTAAGATTGGCCAAAATTGTATATTAGAGCTGCGAAATAACGGTAGTCCGTCAATGTTGAAACTTATTTTAATGGTATCACTTTCAAATTGAGAGTTGGGAAGAAAAGAACACTTGAGATAATTGGAAAGGCCGAAATGGCAGTAACTACCATTATCTAACTGTTTCGTACTAATTTGAGTTGGTGTTTTTAGCAATGTTCTACAATCTAATGGGAGTTCTGGGTGATATGGCGAAAGAATATGCAATAATTCGGTAATTGCAGAATGTGGAACACTAGTGTTAGATATTGCCCAGTGTTTTAATTTGATTAAAAAATTATCACTTCTATTAATATCTAATTCATCACTAGATCTAGGCTCTTCAACACTAAATAGATTATTATCTAGAAATATATTAGAAGCTTCAACATTAAAGTCTGAATTGTCATCATAATTTAAGTTAAAATTATCACTTACTGATGTAGAACTGGTGCTATTTTCACTATCATTAAGGTTAGTTAAATCTATATTGTGTTTTTTATTTAATCTTAAATTGCAATATTTTTCTGAATTAAAACTATCAGTATTAATACTATTATCATTGGAATAAGCAGATGCTTCTTGAAAGCTAAGAATACTGTTTTTCACAGATTTTGCAACCCTTCTAAATAATTGGCGACTTCCCACACAATCTTTTTGCTTATATTTTATCCTAGACATGTTCCTAATAAAACTAAGTTATTCTCCAAATATAAACTTAAAAAAACTAAATACAATAACTTACACTTAATAATGATCACTAATTATTCTTATTGGTCTTTGCTTGCTTAAATTTTAAGCGTTGAGGAGCATGCTTCAACCAACTTTTAATATTGTTATCAATCTCGTGTTGCGTAGAGTTTGGTAAATTGGTTTGCACAGCACCTGCAATAACACAACTAAAATAAAAACAACCATCATAAAAATTAATAAATACATACGTAAGATAACAGTGTGTAAATTCAACTCCACAAATGAATTCTTTGCATTTCGACTACCATGAAAACTATACTGCGCTGCTAAAAAATCTGTCATAATATTCCTCAAAATAACATTAGTTTTTGATGTAATATCATTTCTTCCACCCAATGTTGAAAAGTAAATACACTGAAATCATAAATTACTAACGTAAAATGACCTTTTAATTTGTAACACATACCAAAATCTCGGCTTTTCTATTATCTGACAGATATTGCTCAAAAATATCAACAGATTCTTTATTGTTTAAGGGAATATTAATTGGTAAATCCTCAGGCAATAAGTGTGGAGAAGGTGGTACAGAGGCATTTTGTTGATTTTGAAGTAACTTTAGTATTTGAGAATTTTGTTCTTTCAAGTATGACAGATAAGTAATAACCTTTTTCTGGAAATCTAAAACAATTAAAACTTAGACAAAATAGTAAATCAGTATAAAGAAGTACCTGAATCTGTAAATGTTTTTTCTGTAGGAAGTAATGACACTTTTGAGTTAATACTTTGAGGAGTTGTGGTAATTATTGTATTTCCTGATCTAATATCATCAGCACTATAATCTTTATGTACTGTAAGAAGGTTGAAATACAGATATACATTATTTGTTAGTTATCAAAACTTACTCAAATTAACATCAGCAACAATTTTTGGAGGTCGCTGTAAAATTGGTTGTAATGTGTCTTCTTCAGATGAACTGTCGCCAAAATCTAAAAATCTCTTTGGTCGATTTATTTTACGAATACCTCTTGGCTCAGTTTCTTCATTTTCGGTGGCTAAATCTGATGTATATTCTGTTTTCTTAATTTTCTCCTTGGCTTTTATAAAATCGTCTATAAAATGTTAATTACAATTACGAAAGTTTTAAATGTGTGTTATCACCCCCTATTTAAAAACTATAATTACCTGTTTCAAAAAAACGACGATGAACTTTGTATAGGTTCCATGTGGCATCGGGATTTTCCCCCTTTCTTAAAAGTTTTTCTAAACGAGTATGAGTTTTACAAGGAGGCCAGAACACTTCCTGTTTTCTCGGCGTAAACCACTGAATACTTGCAATAGCAACACCGCCACCATCTTCCGGCAAAAATTCTACTCCTACAAAGGCCATGGCTAAATTGAACCGATTTTTGGTATATATATGGATCCTTGCGTCCAAAAACGACAGAAAACCCCAAAATTTTAACGCTGACGCTCCTATTTTCACAAGAGATACCCACGCAAAATACAACCGCCATTCATTGTCTGCAACCAACTGCCACACAAATGGCGCGACATAGTAGTAGTGTCACGTGGTGTTACGGGAATCAGTGTTATTGGGTGCAATCGGCGGTTGCATCGGAAAAGACCGTTAGTAGTTTGGCGCTAAATTTAATTATTAAGTTGGTATAAATATAGATGATTTTTTTAGACTTGTACCCCTTATGGCTATTACTTATACAAAACACTCCAATATTAATGGTTTCAATTGAGTAATTTTAATTACATTGTTAACATCTTTCTCAATAATAAGTTAATAAAAAGTTTTATATAAAAATTCAACAAATTTCAATTTACAACAAGAAATACGTACACAAATATTCATAGTATAAACGTTCTTCGCTTTATAGTCCTCACGTACTACACCGCACAGCTGTGATAATAGTAATCTTTTACGAAAATATTGACGTGAATAAGACGTCCAACTATGGTAAAATATATAACGTCAAATTATGGTAAAATATATCACGTCAATATGACGTTGTATATTAGTCATTCGACGTCTAGGACCAAAAATGACTAGATATCGACGTGAAAATTACGTGACACTGTTAGTTGGGTACAGTCACGTCCACTCTCCAGCCACTTCCAGACATTTTGAAAAGAATATTATTTCTGGTCGTTAGTTTGTCGACTGTTACAGGTGGTCTCTGAATGTACATTGAGTGATTAATTGATCGTCACGCCAAGATACTTTGGAATGGAATACTATATGCCACAAGTTGCCTTTTAAACATCACGTTTGGTACCTACGTATTGTACAGAGCTTTCACTTAGAATCAAAACCTACATGGCCTCTGACCTAAATAATATGTTGGTAACCAAAAAAATATCCCTAAATCGACTAACCAGAAAGTTGCAAAGTCCATATTTGATAGTCTTTATACGCCTCTGTTTGTCTTGTTGTTTTCATCTGTTTTCATTTTATCCCTGCATTTTCATTACTTACAATAATTAGTATTAAATGAAAGCACTGTACCGAGATGGAAACAAGCAGACTATGTTTTACTGATGTTGGACTTTAGGCGTCAGGTTGTAAAAAATCCTCAAACCACTGAAAATCTGTATTCTGACTCAACAAAGCTATATCGTATGCGTAAATAGATTTTCTTGAGATGGTTGTTGGTAGATCAGATTTGTATGCATTAAAAAGTAAAGGTACCAAGACTGTGTCAATTTTTGTTTTCTGAGTGTATTGTTTTTAGTATATTTTTAATGTTTTGTAGTCAATTGTTTTCAATGTATGACGTCATCGAATATTTTTTTAAATAGCAATCCCAATTTTTTTGAGCAAATATCGATAGTCCGTTCTTTTCTGGATATACTGGTACTCCATATGTGGGGTCTGTGTCTTAACTTTTAAGAATTATACAAAAAAATTCTCTACAACTAAAACATTAAGAATGTTGTTTATATTTTAAAAATTTATACACAAGGCAGCATTTATTACAATAAATGTTCAAATTGGGCTCCGCCTGTTGTTTGACAGTGCCCTAAGCGATGGACAAATTCATCCTGCACATGTCTGATCATCTCCGGAGTTATCAACCTTATCTCCGCACTGATTACGTTTTTCAAATCTTCTATGGTGTTCAATCTGTGTTCGTATACCTTGCTTTTCAAATGTCCCCATAAGAAAAAATCAATAGGTGTTAAGTCCGGTGACCGGGTCGGCCATTCTATTGTACCGCGTCTCCCGATCCAGCGGTTGGCAAATACGTCATTTAAAAACGTTCATACCGGTGCTGAATAATGAGGTGGCGCACCATCTTGTTGCAACCATATTCTTTCATCCGGAATGTCTGGATCTTCTACATTTGGAAATAATATGGCCAGAGCTTGGACCAGCTCAAAACGAAGAAAATTCAGATACCCCTCAGCGTTCAGAGTTTCATTCCAAAAATATGGCTCTAATATTCTATCCCCTACTAAACCTGCCCACACATTAACCTTTTGTTGTACATTTCTTCAAACCAATGGGGATTTTGTGTAGACCAATACCGGGAATTGTGTCTGTTCACCGCACCATTTAAGAAAAATGTTGATTCGTCGGAAAATATTACGTTTTGCACAAAAAATTGATTTTCCTTGCACATGATATTGCATTGTTTCACAAAACTGCATCTTTCGGTCAAAATCATCTTCATGCAGTTCATGTAACAGATGTGCTTTAAATGGATGAAACTTTTCGCGCTTTAACTGCCTCCATACTGTCATATGACTAGCATTATTGTTTTGAGCTATCTTCCTGGTGGAATTCTTAGGATTCTCTTCAACGGAAAGTAAAACTTCTAACTGATTTTCCATATTTGTCATCGGTCGACCAGATCGCCTTGAAGTTTTCGTGTTACCAGTTCGGGCGAACTTTTTTATTATATTATTGACGAAAGATTGCGTTATTGGTGTGCAATTGGGATGTGTATG
>SMLS01054307.1:0-16739 GCA_004785975.1 Popillia japonica
TGTTCACTGATCCGCATCGCTGCACAGTCGTATATATACCCCTGCAAATCTGTCTTTCCTTGTCAGAAGGTTTTCGCCTCTAGCGTGGTTGACACGTCGAGTTACCGTGGCCTTCTGACGCCCCTCACCTACCAGAAGGTTTTCGCCTCTAGCGTGGTTTACACGTCGAGTTACCGTGACCTTCTGGTACCCACCCAGTTAACCTCTTTTGCTCCTGAAGAAGCCGCTTACATTAGTGGCGAAACGTCGAGTTATTGTATATCTTGTGCATTTTATTTTTATTTTGTACTGTATATATTTTACTAATCATGACACGGTCAACACCCGGAAACCCTCATTATATTTATAAAAATGTTGGTGATTGTACCAAAACGGCTACTTTGTCAAAAAAAAATATGTATTCAAATATAAAAACTAAAAAAAAAAGAAATTGATCACAATATTTTTTTTCTGATAGCGTTCAAAAAACTGCATATTTTCTTTTTTTGTACATTCAGATCGGACAACCCAGTCGTGCAGTAATAGATTTTGATTTTTACTCGAAGACCGTTCAATTTTTAGAGCTGGAAATTTGGCTGTAAGCGACTTTTAAGGCGTCAAACATATGCCCTAATTTTCATCAAAAAATCGCTCGGGCCCGGCAACCCATACTTACCCGACTACGGCCTTTAGATCCTTTTGCATAATTCGCCAAGTTGTTGCTTTTTTAAGTCCTAACTATTGAGCACGACGAGGAATTGATAAATTTGGATCGTCTGCTACATTAGCTCTTACAGCAGCAATAATCTCCACAGTTCTGGTATTTCGACTGGTGTTTTTACATCGTGAAGAGTAAAATTACTTTCAAATTTCTTAACGATGCGACTAAAGACAAGCACAGAAGACGTCAAGAATTTTCGAAAAATAACTGCTACACATCTTGCCCAATTCTGCCCCCTCTTCCCCTCTCCCCTCCATTGGAAGTCCCACTTCTTCTGAGCAATTTAGCTGCATGTTCTTGTAAGTCCACTATCAACGAATGATAATCACTACATTACCATTTTCCCCCATGTATCTGACACAGATATTCGTCGTCGGTTTCCTCGAAATCCCTCGCATAGCTACGCCCACCTTTACGTAACACAGCGATCACCTGTGTAAAAAGATTTCTGCGAAACAGACAATGAATGAAACGAATATCCGCAGGTCAATCTGTCGATCGTCCGTCTCTATCTCGGCTGTTGTTCTTAAAAAGGAAACTTGCCGAGAAAATGTGTGCATCCATATGTATAGGACGAATACGTAGCCAGCAAGTATGTAGATTAACCAATAGCGATACGGTGCCCGGACACTCCGGGAGCATTAAGGCTGCACTTACTTCGCAGGCGTACATCATTGATATTCCGTTTAATTAACACACGCTGGGTGTTGTCCGGTCTGTCTTCGGAGAATTCCGGACACCCACTGGTTTCCGGTGGAAACCAGCTCAACTTCTTTACATCGAAGTCGCTGGACGCATACAAGAGAAGAAGTTGCAACAGAACTAACGAATTTGGGTAAGAATTAAATTAAAACGTAAGGGGGTCGGAATAGAACGGAACTATCCATGAAACAAAAGAGTTTCGCCGACGGTTGACGTGACGAGCGCTCAATAAGAAGACACGACCGCTAGTCATCATCAACATCACGGCGGCAAGCAGGAGGTAGCATGCAGCAGCGTATTTGTACAGTATTTGAATGAAAAGACGGCAATGCCGGATGCATCGAACGTGCCTCGTCGCGAAATGTGCACACATATACCCGGGGACGGTATGAATGAATACGACAGGACGGCCATCAAGGAGCCATGCAACCATATCGCTAAGTACCATTAAGGGACACAAACTCTTTGTCCGCGTGCGACTTCCGATGACTAGCAATCAGTTTTGTTAATTAATATTCATAATGATCCTGTGATGGGCGGACATAAATATAGCATCTGTACGTTTTATTATTAATTAAACGCATTAACTATAATCTGTTTTTTAATAAGGGGAGTGAATTGAATACAGCCCGGCAAAATATAGGCTTACGATTGGTTTGTTGCCGGTCATATTTGCACTGCCAAAATTTGGTATTTTAGCGACGCCATATTGTAGTCACACCTGATTGAGCGTTTCTACTACGTTTAAACACGAAAATCAGTTTTCTTTAACTATTTGCTTGTAAAAATGGATCCACAGCCTAATACAAGTGGACCATCAACATCGCCTCGAAGAAAACATGCTACTTAGGGGCGTGGGCATTTGTACAGGAAAAGCAAGGATATACTGAACATATACAAGAAAATAGTAATCTTACAATAAAGAAAACACTGCAAATTTCAAACAGTTTAGGTAACATATATACATATACCGGGTTCTTTTTTTATTATTACACATATGTATCCCCTATGTGTAATCATAAAAAGATAATTGTCAATCCATTAGCAGCATGGTAGGCAACTAGTTGTACTTCAAACACAAAAATACATACATAAGCCTGTTTGACACGATGTTGAATTTACGCAAAAATTTACTAGAAAATTTACGAATAAATGATATGACACGTTGCAAACAGAAAATTATGTAAAGAAATTTACTACTAAATTTATTCGTAAATTATTTAGAACCTGTCCTAAATGTATCAGTAAATCTGTTTTAGTTTATTGTTAACATTTTGCACTTTCTTTATTAACACTAAACCTACCAGAGCGGTCAAATGACCGCTTTTGAGACTTTAATCAAAATTGTTAAATTCCAGGTTTTTATTTTTCTTGAACTTACTGCACGACTTTTTCTATAATATATAGCTGTTTAATTTTTCAATATATATTTCTCTTTCGCTTTTGTTTTTCCTGATAATAATATGTACTCTACCGTTGTCTACCCTGAGCGGTCTTTTGACCGCTAGAATATATATGAAATTTTATGAAGTTAACTGCATTGAAATCTCACTGCTGGTAACTCACGAGGTCTAGGAAAACCCCATATGCTTGCAGTTTGTTTTATGCTGGGTACAGAGCGACTGCTGGTAACTCACGAGGTGAGGCAAAATAGCGATCATGGCATGTTTTTCAACGAAGCTTTACAAATCAAATAATTGTACTCTAACAATTTACAAAAGCAAACCGAACAAAAAAGTTCTCTTACTAAGTTCGAAGCATAAATATGTAAAAACCGAAGAAACAGGTAAACGTATACCTGAAACTATTGCTTTTTATAATAACACCAAATTTGGCGTCCATATGACGGATCAAATGGCTAGAAAGTACAGCAAAAAATCTAAATCTAATAGATGGCCTGTCCAGGTATTTTTCAACATTCTGGATTTAACTGCTATAAATGCTTGCATTTTATATAAGCAAACAACTGGAGAAAGGATATCGCGACAAAAATATTTATTTCAGTTGGCAGAGGAACTTGCCACCGAATACCGCGATATACATGAACCAGAAAAAATGGAAAGTACGGCGACAACTTCAGCAGATTCCACTACAATTTCTGAAAGACGAAAAACGTGTCAAATTGGATATTGCAAAAAAAAAATAAAATCATAAACATTTGTTCTACATGTAAAAAATATGTTTGTGGAAAATGTTTACGGGAGAGACCCTCCATCTGTACAAAGTCCGACAACGAATAAATTTTATTTTAGTTTGAATAAGCATATGTATGTAAATTACTGAAGTAACACATAATTTTACAGTTTCGAGCTTTCTTTCTAAAAATTACTCCTAAAGCCCGAAAAATAAATGTTTTTAAATTATTATATGATAATTATATTGTGTTTATTGTTTATTCTAAATTCTGTATTCATTACAATCAACTGGAAAAGACTATAATGTTTATTTCAAAAGCGGTCATTTGACCGCCATCGGTAGAAATAGGTATATATAATATGTCGGTAGGTTTAGTGTTAAAAACATAACCTAGTTTTTCGCGGCGAATTTTCGCGAGTAGCCGTACGTTCCGGTTGTAAAATGAACGTGGCTGCTTAGCGGTTATCCCCATCTCATGTCTAGTAGTGCCCGTTTAGTAGCGCGCGAAAAAGAAGCCATGACATTAAAATCAGATTGTAATATTCTTTAGCGCTTGAATTCAATAGTTTTCTAATACACGAATTGCATGTATGTCAAAAAAAGTATAGTTGGTAAATCCGTTAAACTAAGACACGCGTGGTTCTCATACGTCAACACATGAGTGTATGACTGGTTGCCTTCTATTCTGCCAATGCATTGACAATTATTATTTTAATATTACACATAGGGGGTATGTGTAATAATAAAAAAAGAACCCGGTATATGTATGTATGTATATATAATCTTACACCCTTCTACCGTTTAGGTGTACGGTACGACAAATTAACACTAAATTATTTTTAAGAGAAACAGTTTTAAATTCTAAAAAAACTAAAATTCTCTGTGCTGCACCGCTTACCTATTGGTTTCGCTTCCCAGACTTGCTTCACCATTCTCTCTGGATATAATCTGCACAGATGTCTCCACCAGGCTAGTTGTCTTATTTCTATGAAATCTACCAATGGCCCGGCGCCTACTTCTTTCCGTATTTGTCTGGTTTCCACACGATCTCTGATAAGGAAACACCGGCGGATGTCCCCCTCCGATTTCGATGAAACTTTACAGATCGAAAGAGTACTTCAAAACAAGAGACACATATTTCTTTTATCGGCGTATCCGTACTATTTTGGGGTACAGCCCACTCCAAAGTTTGGATGATTTTTCAATTTTTGCAAATATTTCCTAAACTAATAATTTTCAAAACTTGTTATACATCATCGTATTCTATGTAAAAGCGGCCTTCTTTTGATGAATAAGAAAAAGAGAAAATTAAAAAAAATGGGAGGTATGGGGTACCCCGTCCCCCGTTATTCACTTTTTGCGAATACGGACGACGCCACCCTTAGGCATAGCATATTTACTTTTTCGAAAATTATAGTTTTAACGATAATTTTAAATGAACTACGAATAATACTACGTTAATTACTTCTTGTCTGTAATTATTCTTGACAAATCTGATTACCTACTGAGCATTTAACACGTTTCAGGAATTTCATAAGCTCAAATTGTTCTGTTTCTAAATAAAGTGAGAGAACAAACAATAGCCTCACCTGCTAATTAAAACATTCTCGAACAAGCACGTAAAAATAGAGCTAGAAGGATATTAGTGGGATTTTCTCGCTAATAATAATACAGAATCGCATACGTAAAAGCGATAAATCTTGTGGTGAGCTACGCCGGTATGCGTTATTGCATATCCGTATCTACACATTACAAAACAGCCATCAACGCCATCAATCACCACGTTTTAACCTTTTAAAAGCGCCGTTTACAAGACGACTCAAGGATAGGCGAATAAAGAGGACAAAAGCGACATTTACTCGTAGCAGAATCCCGACAAAAGTCTCTAACATAATTCGCAAGACGTAAATTGATATATCCACTATGTAATAGGGAAAGGTGGTGTATCTTTTCATCAGCATTGTTAACGGCGAAATATGCATTTATCTCTCACTATATGGGGTTATCAGAAAGTAAGGCGTACATTTTAAATTGTTAAAACTTTTTGAACGTTTAAGTTAATAACAAACAATAAACGAAATCACTTTGAAATTGTTGGCTGATTCCACTTATTTATAAACTTCTGGCCAAAGTAGCTGCAATGGGGCTTATGCAGACACAAATATATAATGATGAAAGTGGTTTATTTTTCCGTTGCCTACTAGATACATATATATGTATGTACAGTCTGTTTCAAATTAAATGCGAATCGAGGATATTGTGTGCAGTTACCCCGTTCGCGGTGCTGTATTGTGGGTGATCTATACTTTTTCATACATAGTGATGCGTAGTTCACGATTTTTGGCGTCTAACATTCACGTAATATCTCAATTTATACTTTAGCTATATTGGTTGTTATTGTTTTAAATGCAATATATATAATTGTCGACATTTATAATGGATCAAAACATCGTTATCGATAGAACACAAAGTATTGTAAAATATATCGTGTAACTACGCGTATTTGCAGGTAAACTTGAAAACTAGATACGTTCTTGGTTAAAAAAAGTAGAAGAAGCGGTTTTCGCACATATAAATACTTTTCATAGTATATGTAATATAATCTTGTCTGTAGTCTCATTATTATAATCTCAAATACTACGTAATACCGTTGATTTGTAATACGTTTGATTGTCGTAACGATCGAACAGAGCATTATAGAGCTTCTCCGATGGAAAACCTGTGTTATTATTTATTATTAAGTATTAAAATTAAACATATTGTGTAGATATCTGTTAAGAGATAGTGGTCTCGTAGAGTAGCTTGCTTAAATGCCGAATGATATTGTATTGGAAAAATAGCATGCGGATATTTCAATTGGGAATCGCTGACACTTCATCCTTTAAAATCTCGAGTATCTAAATAGTCGCTTCTTTCTGGTTACGCACAAAAGAATGGTTGCGTAGCATTTTCATATTATATAGAAATGCTATTATTTTAAAATGGTGTTGAGAATTGCTATCTTTAATAATAAAATTTGTCGTTTGATGTCTTTGTATATTTACTAAAAATAATGAGATGAAGCTCTTTTTAAAAATAATATTTGGGGATAAGCTCCATACAAAAATGTTTATGGAATTATATATTGTGTTAAACAAGAATAATTGTTTTGTATTTAAAACTCCGGATCATGCAATTATATAAAGTGTATGTGTGCAGTACTATTCGCTTTTAATTTTAGAGAAAATTATAAATAATAGATCTCGAATGTATCTATTCCGGTACTCTCAGGATTTATTTCGCATTAATGATAAACAAAACCAATTATGTCACACGTGATAAAGATACTCTCCACTCTTGTAACGCAATATACCTTTGTTTACCACAAACAATTTGATTATTGATTGCGTAGTGTTTTATATGTTATTTAGAAATAGCACGGCTTTAATTTGGTATTTCCCTGATTTTAACATTTTGATCGGAAAGCTTGAAGGAAATCTTACTGCAGATAAACTTTGTTTACCTGCCTAAAATAGTACTTGTGGCGTCTTTGTAATATTTGTTGCAGATGTAAATTGGAGACGGAAGATTCTATATTGTTCACTTAATACCATATTTGAACATAAAGTTTCCAGGACGCAGAGTTTTACTATTTTTTCTTAAGATGTAGAAATTCAGGTGTTAAATTCAGCCTTTTAATTAATTTGCAGACGAAGAACAATGCCGCGTCTTCCCCGACAAAAAGATATTTCGGCAGAAGATAAAGGAAAATTAAACGCACTGTTGCATAGAAATATAACAGTGGTGGAAGCTTTTTATGTTCAAATATGGTATTAAGTGAACAATATAGAATTATCTGCCTCCAATTTACATCTGCCACAAATATTACAAAGACGCCGCAAGTACTATTTTAGGCAGATAAATAAAATTTATCTGCAGTAAGATTTCCTTCAAGCTTTCTGATCAAAATGTTAAAATCAGGGAAATACCAAATTAAAGCCGTTCTATCTCTAAATAACATCTAAAACACTACGCAATCAATAATCGAATTGTTTGTGGTAAACAAAGGTATATTGTGTCACAAGAGTGGAGAGTATCTTTATCATGTGTGACATAATTGGTTTTGTTTACCATTAATGTGAAATAAACCCTGAGAGTACCGGAATAGCTACATTCGAGATCTATTATTTATAATTTTCTCTAAAATTAAAAGCGAATAGTACTGCACACATACACTTTATATAATTGCATGATCCGGAGTTTTAAATACAAAAACAATTATTCTTGTTTAACATAATACCTACATAATTCCATGAACATTTTTGTATGAAGCTTATCCCTAAATATTATTATAATATATTATAATATTATTTTTAAGGTTTCATCTCATTATTTAGTCAATATACAAAGACATCAAACGACAAATTTTATTATTAAAGATAGCAATTCTCAACACCATTTTAAAATAATAGCATTTCTATATAATATCAAAATGCTACGCAAGCATTCTTTTGTGCGTAACCAGAAAGAAGCGACTATTTAGATACTCGAGATTTTAAAGGATGAAGTGTCAGCGATTCCCAATTGAAATATCCGCATGCTATTTTTCTAATACAATATCCATTCCACATTTAAGGAAGTTACTCCAGGAGACCACTATCTCTTAACAGATACCTACACAATATGCTTAATTTTAATACATAATAATAAATAATAACACACGTTTTCCATCGGAGAAGCTCTATAACGCTCTGTTCGATCGTTACGACAATCAAACGTATTACAAATCAACGGTATTACGCAGTATTTGAAATTATAATAATGAGACTACAGACAAGATTATATTATATATGTATACCATGAAATGTATTCATATGTCCGAAAACCACTTTTTCTACTTTTATTAACCAAGAACGTATTTAGTTTTCAAATTTACCTGCAAATACATGTAGTTACACGATATATTTTACAATACTTTGTGTTCTATCGATAACGATGTTTTGATCCATTATAAATGACGACAATTATATATATTGCATTTAAAATAATAAAAACCAATATAGCTAAAGTATAAATTGAGATATTACGTAAATGTTAGACCCCAAAAATCGTGAACTACGCATCACTATGTATGAAAAAGTATAGATCACCCACAATACAGCACCGCGAACCGGGTAACTGCACACAACATCCTCGATTCGCATTTAATTTGAAACAGACTGTACATACATATATTGGTGCTAATGGGAAATCTGTCCCTAGATATGAAATACAATTTTACTAGCGGCAAAATTTGATGGCTCACATAAATTAAAGTCATTAGTTATCGGTAATGGAAAAAAGCCAAGATGTTTCAATGGATTTAATAATCCACTTTATTATAATTTTTAAAAATTCTTGGATGACTTTGCGGATGTTTTATGGTCTTGTTTTTAGATTTAGAATTTTTAATTATTTTTCATCCAATAGATCATCCATTTCTCTGAAGAGAATAATTTGCCTCCAAAGGCCCTTTTACTTATTGATAATTGCTCCGCTCATTCTCCAATCGAGAAACTTTAGGGTAGGTACTGTTGGAAACATAGTTGCATATTCCTTTCCACCAAATGTGACAGCAGTCATGCAACCAATGGATCATAATCCAACCGCCATTCAATTCGCAACGCGATAATTTTTTTTGAAACAAACTTGAGATGATTTACCACAAAGCGTACAAAAGAGTTCTTGGTTGAAATTGTTGAATTTGGATCAATCAATACGAGAGCGACGATGATTTAACCTTAGTACAATTGTGAAGTAATCGAAAGGAACCTAAATCTTTTAGAAGAAATTGAACCAAACAATTCCATTGATGTAGACGAAATCGAAGAATGGAATGAAGATGTTGTTAGAAACGGACTTGGAGATGAACTGAATAGCGATGATGATGCTGCAGATAGCAGGACAAACGTGATAAAGTGGTGCAAAAATAGAGAGTTCAATTCCACCAAGCATATGTCCAATCTCTTGTCCTTCCGTAACGACATAATTCGTTCTAATGTCCTAAAACTTAAAAAGCAAACTCATATTACAGATTATTTGTGTATAAGTTAGTTAAGGTGTATAAGGTAGTTAATTTGAAAATTAGAATTGCCCCCGGAACAAAGTGGTTCTAATTCGTGAGCGTCTACTGTACTATAATATTGTTTTACTTAATTAATCAATTAATGCAATTTTTACTCTTCCGCTCTAGTGTTCAAAAATTAAGAGAGATAAGCGAGTACAAAAAGAGAATTTCGGAATTCAATTTTAGTACTTCTAAATGTCTAGTGACAACTGTGGAAGTTTGAAATCATTTAGCTATTATTTTTGTTATAGCATTTTTTATGTACAACAAAAAAAAAATTGGTGGAGCTCTAGAGGAAGTTTGAAGAATTAGACAAATGTTTCAAACATTATGCCAACTTTTTACATCTCAAAAATCTCACTCGTATCATTTCTTTTTTTCGAGTCATAGGCAGTGGTGGGTTCAAGAGAGTTACAGATAACTTTTACTGTCTGAAACGCTACCATAATTGAGGAGCGTTCATGCAAAATAAGACATCCCCACTTTTGGCCAAAATTTAGTTTGATATGATTTCGTAGTGTTCTTGATCATTTGTATCGCTTACAATGCTCAGAATGATTCAAAGTCAGTTTTATCCCATAGTAAGAGGGAGCATTTGATAATACTTCCTTTAAATCAATGATAAGAGGCGCCAGCAATCGTCGTGTGGAAGACACTATCTGTAAGTGGATTACGGCCATGCTGGAAGGACGACTCATTGAAACATCGTTAGCAGGTGAAACAATGCAGGGGTCCATGTCGGTACGCAAGGGAGGAGTCCTGTCACCCCTACTACGGGACCTTATAATTGACGAACTGCTTGTTACCTTAAACGAGGAGGGCTACTATACCCAGGAGTATGCAGATGATATTGCAATACTCATAGTGGAGAACAATGCAAGCACTATTTCAGAACTCGAGCTCTGAAAAGAACAGAAGGGTGGTGTAAGCAGGAAATCCTGAGAGTTAACCCTGCGAAGGCAACACTGGTACCCTTTACGAAAAGAAGGAAGTTGGATGGCCTAAAACCACCGACACTTCATAACGAACCAATACAATTCGGTCAAGAAACAAAGTTTTTAGGATTGGTCCTTGACTCGAAGTTAACATGGAATCAACATCTTGAACAGATGATAGATAAGTGCAAACGAGCACTAATGACCACCCGGCGGACAATTGGGAAAACATGGGGATTAAAACCAGGCATAATGCACTGGCTGTACACTGCAGTGGTAAGACCTGTCCTAACCTACAGTTGCTTGATTTAAAGTTACACAGAAGCAAGCGATTGCAAAACTCGCAAAGGTTCAGAGGTTAGATTGCCTGTGTATTACTGGTGCTGCAAAAGGCACGCCCACAGCTGCTACGGAGACCATGCTAAACCTGCCCCCCTTGGATATTTACATAGAGAAACCAGAATACTTCGGGCCATGCCAGAATAACCACTGAGATAACAAACTCTATTTTTGAAATGGGCTGTGATACAATGTTTTCCAAAGTCTCTTTTGATAAACCACTCAAGGTTGTCCTAGATTGGGAGGAGTGGAGTGAAAAGCAGAAACCTGGAAGCCGAACCCAGATCTGGTACGCAGACGGGTCAAAGAGAACGACAGGTTCTGGGGCTGGTATATATGGGGAAACACTAAATCATGAAGAATACATGATATTAGGACAATATACCACCGTGCAACAAACGGAAATACTAGCAATAGAGATATGTGCCCGAAGGGCATTGGATAAACAACCAAACCGTCAGCTGATACATATCCTATCGGACAGTCAGGGGGCCCTAAAAACTCTAGCAGCCTTAGATAACCTCAAAGCTAGCTTGGGACTGCCTGGAAAACCTAAAAACTCTGACAAAACACAACAAAGTCACTTTGGTGTGGGTGCCGGGGCGTAAGGGCATACCAGGCAATGAAGTCGCAAACAAGCTCGCAAGAAGAGGCTCTGCAACTCAATTCACTGGACCGGAACCGGGTCTGGCGATAACTAAGACTGAAATACGTGGTGCAGTAACTGAGTGGATTTCAGAAGCACACCAGGTACACTGGTACAACGTTGAAAGGCAGTTACACAGCAAACGGAGGATGAGACGGCCATCCCTGCAGTTAGCAGCGGATGTGCTGGCTCTTAACCGAGTACAGCTTAGAACAGTGACGAGCCTGTTAACAGGACATGGCTGTCTAAGGGAATGTCTGCATAGAATTGGAATCTTTAAAGATGAACCTATCTGCAGATTATGCAATGAGGAGCCTACCACATTGTATTTGAATGCGCTGCATTGGTGCAACGGAGACAGTCACTACCATACAAGCTATTAAATCGAGTAAAGGGGACAAACCTGTTTGTGTAAAGAAATTCACTAGGTACGGAATAATACAATAGGCCTTAGGCCCCGGTGTTAACGGGATGACGCAGTACCTGATCCTTAGCCAGTGTGCAAATCAAATCAAATCCCATAGTAATCTGAGCCACAATATGGTCAGTTCAGTCAGAGTCATACATATCCAATTTTAAAATTATCCGTGTGTACCATGCATATTAGAGGACTGAACTTGTCTTGACTGTTTGAAAGACGACCATGCCGTTGTTGTATTTGTTGTTTCCTGTTCTTCATTTCAATTTGTCAATAAAAATATTTCAGAGTACCATTTCTCTAATCTCTTTTTCTTGTAAAAGAATAATAGATAGAATTAGGTACATCTATGTTGCGTTCACGAAAAACAACATATCCACTAGTTTTTTAAATATTTTCATCAAAGGACGTACATTTTTCCATAACCATATTACTGTTAAAAATATTATTTTTCGTTTTTCTCGAAACCACGTTATGTGGATATGTCTGATTTTCCTCCTCCATTATTCCTACGATTATGGCAAATTTTTGTAACTGAAAAGAAAACTAAATTGCGAAATTTAAATTTTTGTCATTGAAATTCTGAATTGAAAAATTGGAAGTTTGAATTTTTTGAATTTGTTCTAAGTATCTTTCTTCTTCGTTTTAAGATCTTGCCATTCCACTATTTTCCCAATTTAATTCGACAAAATTTTCTTTTAATTTTATCGAAAATCTTCAGAACTGTTTGGGGTGGAATCAGAATTCCAATAAAAATAGTCTTTTTTTTATTCGGGAACGAGTTCACGGACATCTTGATTGATTGATCGCGCAATTTTACAATAAACCATTAATTAAGAATCCGCTCACATCTATATCGCGGCATCTCAAAATTTTATTTACGGGGTGCGGACGCATCTTGCGGATTCAACGACCTCGTGCATTGTCCAGTGATTTGTTGACCGCAAACCAAAACATCACATACAACCCATCGACCAATATACTTATTATTGTTATACCCGGACGATTATCATACAATAACATCACGTCGAATACACGAAATTCCTTTTGATGAGGAGAGGAGCGTGTCGACGCTCGTGTAATCGCCGATACTTGGACGATAAAAAGAACGTAAAAGAAAAAGGAGTCCTCTTCACCATCGGAAATATAAAGGACCATTTATTATCATCACTGACAAGACGGACACAATGGAAATAGTGTAGTGCCCGTGCTGCACGGGCACTACACCATCGGGAGACGATATTGATATTAATGATGACTGACCGCAACGCGCGATGACCGGTAGCCGACCGCAATACGAAATTGAAAATTTTCGGGTCGAAAGACGTTTATTATTCCGTGCGGTTTTTGTTTTTGATAATAATGATGATTTGTCTTGCTGCGAGCGCCGTCTGCATGCGGAATTAATAAGCTTGTTTAAATTGGGGAAGGCGAATTGGGTTCCTGAAGGTCGATCTTAGTTTGTACAAATTATTAGAAAATATAATAGTAGGATCCATCCGCTGCATATGACATATCACTTGGCACGTCTATAAAAAGCAAACATCCCAAAAAAGAAAACTAAAATCACTATCGAACAAACTACTTAATAAGGGACAGGAAGGGTAGAACACGATTCTAAAAAAATAAAAATAAAATAAATCTAAAAAAAGAAACTCAGTAATATTTTTCTACCTGTTTCACGACTTTTAACTCCGCACTGAAAGGGACGGTGGCTATCCTTCTCGCACTATTAACGAGAGAAAGCAACACCTCCGAACGCCCCGACAGAGACGGAGAAGGGAAAAGGAAAAAATCATCCCATATTTTACTCGATTGTGGCAACCGCCTGGGCGTACGACCCGGTACAGAACGTGCAGATGGTCAGAACATCTGTACAATTATTACACAAGGATCAAGAAGAGGAGAATCAAGAGAGGATGCTCGGTTTTGTACGGTGTGTGCGTGTGAGTGTTGGCTGGTTCCTTTTTCGAGTACGACTGACAAAACAAAAATTCGACATTCTTTTTTTTTTCCCTCCTACTCTCAACTTCGTTTCTCTTCTTCTCGTCTTTCTTCTCCGTCATTTTCGTCTGCGTCGAGGCCCGGTCCCTTCCCGTTTAAAAAGTGACAGCTAATATTTCAACGGCACGAAGACAATCGCGTCTGTAGGACCGTGTCGAACACGACAACTGTTACGTCTAATGATGTGTAACAAGTATCGGATTGTCTGTTGTAATTGCGCGTTTAAAATATGCCAAAAAATTTGGAGAGTTTGGTGCGTTTTGTATATGTACGTGAATCGATTAATATTTCGAAGATCAATACGGAAAATTATATCGATTTGTAGCTTCGTTCAGAATAAATGTAGAAAAAAAATCAATTATAAATCAATTTATTCCGTACAGAGTGGAAAATACCAATTATTCGTCGTTAGTAATGGCAGCCTACCAAAGAGGAAAGAGCTAAATAAGCATGAAGTGAAAGGGATACACGACAAACAATTGCTGTGGTAAATGGCAAGAAAATGGGCTAAATTTTAGCTTCAACCATCGTTGAAGTGAAGAATAAATAAGAGTAAATAATAAAATAATAAATAAAAAAGAATATCTTGGAAAATATACAATAATTAGGTGTTTCGAAGTGTGTTTTCCGTATTCATGGTGAATATAAAGCTAAAGGACTAATTGCACCAACATTAAAACGAGTTGGAAGAAAGGCGGTGCTACGTACATTTGTCAACATTATGAAATACATGATAAGAAGAATCATACATCGCCTTTTACGATGGAGAACTTCCGATAAATAAAATAAAAAATAACGGAAGATCAAAATTTACCTCCAATGAGTCGTTCAACGTTGTATAAATTAATGAAGATGCTTAGTTCCATATACTTAAGCTTGGCTACTAATTATGTATTTAAATGTTTTATATAATACAGGGTATGAATTTACAGATATTTAAAACGTAATCGCAAAAGGTTACTGCTCGAACGTGATGACGTTTTGTGGAGACGAAGATATTTATCTATGATATCAAAACATAGAAATGAATAAGGCCCAATCTATTTTTTGGATGAAACATTGCCAAATGTAGGGCACAAGTGTGGGTAGATGTTAATGTTGCAACATGCCGACAGGTATTTATAGATGGTGTACTGGTCTCAAATATCCTACTGGTAAAGGAAGACGCTTAATTATTTTACATATCGGTTCTAAAAACGGTTTTGTTGACAATGGGTTACTACTATTTTAAGGAAGAAAAACAGTCGATTACCACGATGAAATGGATGCAAATGTTTTTGACGAGTGGTTCAATAATATTTTAAAGAAATTACCTGACAATAGTGTTATTGTACTGGATAATGCATCTTACCATAGCAGAAAAAAAGAAAAAATATCAACAACACGAAGAAGGCAAAATGTGCAAGTTAATTGGCTTAATTGATGATGTCGTGGAACCATTTATTATTTCGGTTGGAAATGATGACACCAGCGACAGTGATTTTAGTATCGACAGTGATAGTGCTTCTGGAGAACTGTAGAATTATGTATTTAAAATATAATATCATTATTGTAAAATTAAGTTACACCAGTTTTTGTCGATACGTAGTGTAGTGGATCAGCTAGTGCTTCTTCCTATTGTAATTTATAATATGTTGTATGTAACATTAATTTAGAATTTCTAGAATACAAAATTTATGTTAAGATATTTGACGTAGTACAAATATAATGCAAATAATAAAATACATATTAACATTATTATGCATTTATTTTTATATAAATGTGTTGTATATGTGAAATTTATTTGAATATCCAAATGTAAACAACTTATTTGATTCATTTAATCATTTAAATTTACCGCCAAAATAGCTGTCAGTTTTATTTGCCTAATGCGAAGCGGATTTTATCATTTGGTCTTCTTAATAAAAAACAAGTTACAGATTCCCAAAATTTTCAAAATTGATTATCTTCAATTTTTAAAAAATTATCCTAATTTTTAAAATTAAAAGTTAATTAAAAGTTTATACAGGGTGGCGCACTACATTCTCGTCGGTTTATATACGAGAAACGGTAAAGTATTTTAAAAATCTTTTTACTAAAGGTTGTGCAAGTTTATTAGGTGTGTCTTGAAACTATAAGCAAATTACAGCATTTTCCAAAATTGGAACTATGTGCATGGAAGGGTGCATCAACTTTTACGGCAAAATTAATAAAAATCGTATGAGGGAAGAAAGTTTATTGCAAAAAATACAATAATATAAATTATTTCATAGGGATAATATACAAAGTGTCTCAGCGAGACTGTTCATTAGACGTTTATGGAGTTCTGGCCAAAATATAAATTTGAATATTATTTCAGAATTAGATATAATCGATTGCGGTCTCAGCAACTCAAACATTTTTAGATTTCTATTGCTTCGGTTGTACCGATCATCTATTTTGTTATGTTTAATTGCACACCCTGTATATTTTTACAAATTTGGATTTACTTATTGTTAAGCTTCGTGAATACCTGACACCAAACACTTGGATAATTGCCAAGGCGTTTCGACAACAAGTGTTTGGTATCCTGAACTGGGTGATAGTGAATTAGTTTTCTACTTTGGCACCAAGAGATCCAGTGAATATTTATGTTTGAGTATGTTTTAGCAGCGATAATGGCTGCCTACTATGTGTGATCATTTCACCATGGCGCGTTAACTTTCCGAAATTTTGCAGAATCATTACTTAATTTTTTCAAATGGCACCTGTATTTTATTACTTGGCCTAATTGGACAAATTGTTTTTTTTTTTTT
>SMLS01054315.1:0-14952 GCA_004785975.1 Popillia japonica
GTATGAGTAAAAGCCATATCAAAACTATGCTTAACACTACTAATTCTGGATGACAACCATGAATTTGCAACGGTAAATATGCAGGTTAATACAAATACGACCATTTAATATAAATTTACAGTTGTAAATAAATGATTTATCGAAAGTCATGACCAGCTTGACAAAATCATAAAAATGTTCATATCTACGTTATCTTAAGTATTTTGTTATAAGAGTGTACAATGATGTTTGTTAAGAATACTTTTGCCTTTCATTAAAACTAAAAATATACATGGTGTTCCATTAAAAAAAAAAAATTTCAAATATCTCGAAAACGCGATGTTCGATTATGTTTTAAAGGTGAACATCGTAATCAGCAATGAAAACACTGCTGCTTTGCTAATTTAACCAAAGTCATAGCTTTAATAATAACAAAGTTAGCAATAGTGCCGAGTTACTTTGAAACAGCCTGTGTGTATACAATAGATATTGTACAGGGATTTCATTTAATAGCGTAACCCAAGTGACCTCTTTTAGATATGCAACCCATTTAACAGTATGGTAATACATATTTTTAGGATGTAAATTGAGTTCGACAAATTTATCTTCAAACCGATCAAACATGCCTGTGGTGTTTCAATGCATCGTGTACCACTTCGGTAATGTGCCTTCGAAATTATAAACTGCCAATCTAAAATGAAATAAGCTACACATGGGTAAAGTACAGACTCTGAAAATCAGCAAAGAATTCGCAAATTGTTCTGACTATCGGTAAACAGTTTCTAATCGATTATTATTTTACTTGGAACACCAAATTTTATTTTGCAAATTGTAATTTGGTTTGCTGGAACGCAAAATTACTAATGCGCAGAATCCTGATACTTTGCAACTGTTACTGATTGTTTCGTATTCTTGTTGAAACAAACCTTATGTTGTACATATCTATATTCCTAATTTAGATTTGGCGATTCTAATAATTTTAAACAACCTTTAGAATTATAAATATTATGTTATGTTAATTATTTTGTTTGGTTTCAATAGATACAAAGTAGAATTTAGTAAATTGTCAACAACAAACAATTTGTGTTAAAGTGAGAAAAACTTTAATTCTATTCATTACAGTGTAATCAAGATGTAGAACTATCTAACAAAGAGATGACAACACAAGAACGTGTAGTTACCGAAGCATGGTTGATTGCACGTCCTTCCTGTAGTGGTAGATCTATGCAACAAGTTTTGAAAAAGAAAATCCAGAATAAGATTGAGCAACTCAGGAAATTATAGAAAGAGTGTAAAAAGAGGGGTAACAAAATCTTAGTAGTTGAACTTTAAATTTTCGGATTGTTATATGTACTAGGAACTATTGCGACCTTTTGTGCTTGGTTATAATTGTATTACAATACGTAAGGACTGTTGTTTATTGTTCTATTCCTATTCAGGTATTTGCATTTTGCAGCTTTATTTTTATTATTGCCCCTTGTCTACCCTGTAATTCTTTTCTTGAAATAAATACACAAACAATTCTATTTGTTATTCTTACGGACGTATTATTTATGATTGTTTTTGATAATATTGTTATTTTACTGTAAATAACAATATTGTCAAGTACAATCACTAAAGACATTTAAATTTAATTCAATAAATAGGTACTTTTACGTAATAAACGATTTTTTGAAATATAATGGAAAATCACAATTGCGCCATCTATGTCCATTTTACATTACTGTGAGAGAGAAAGCTATATAAAACAGCATTTGACAGCATTCCAATCGATTCAAATCACAAATCCGTAGTTTGTGCACAAATCATTCAAATTGATTCAAACTGATTCAAATTAACATTGAGTTCGTCCAGTTCGCAGGGTTACCAACTTGGGCGATTAATCGCCGTTTGGGCTATTTATTTTTTGAAAGGGCGATATATTTTTTGCATTAGGCGGTGGGCTATGTTTTGGGCGACTTTATACATATGTTGTTCAAATTTCATATTAATGTTTCCCAAAATCCACTTTGCATTATTATTTTTCTATGTACAAAAATTTCGAACTGGTTAGTTTGGTTCGTTTGGTTTGTTCGTTTGGTTTTGGTTAATGGGTGACTACAAGGCGGGAACGTGACCGTAACTTAACCTCGCTTGATTATTATGTTTGGTTTCATCATTTTTGTATTTACATAAATGTTAGAAAATGCCTAAAAACTACGCGAAATATAAGAAAAAGTATCGCAAAGAACGGGAAAACCTACCAGATTTTAGAGGTGACAAACTACACATAGAAAAACACATTCGTATTAAAAATAATATTTATAGTAAAGCAAAGAACATAAACATATCATAAAACAATAATATATATATACATTATGTTCATTGTCTTCCAAAATAAGCTTTGTATTGCGCACTTGCTGCAGCCATAACGAATACAACTGAAATTTACGCAAACATATACATATGCTTCATAAAATATAGGAAGAACTTACGTGTGAATTCTTTGGAAACCCATGCATTTTTACGGCTATGTTTGTATTCGTGCACGTTGGCACGCAACAATAAAACACCATTGTGTCAAACAGCCAAAAATGGACACGAAACAAATACGCTAACACCAAGCCAGACAATCAAAAGTAAATAAACACCATATTTATAGACACTGTGACAGTTATCTGTTGTTAAGCACGTTTGCCTTTTTACGGATAAATGCCGATAAATATATTTCTTGATAAGTGGCGACATCCTGTGGTGTTAGTCATAACTATCTTCCGGGTTAGCGGAGAAAAGGGGGCTGTGAACCGGTATCTCCGTAAGCGTTTCTATCCCATGCTCCATGCTCCGTAGTGCTCCGTAGTTTCGTACCGTACACAGCCGTATATTGTAAACGATAATGGATAATCTGTTTATAGTCTCTTACAATTTAATTCTGTAGCAATTAGCAATTCTATTACTTACTTGTTTTATTTTATTATCCAGATAGTTTTTCCACTTTTAGGTCAATGATAACACGCAATTCTAACAAAAGTAAAATTTATTCCATGGAATAAATTTGACTTTTGTTAGAATTGCGTGTTATCATTGACCTAAAAGTGGAAAAACTATCTGGATAATAAGATAAGTTAAAAGGTCATAAAAATACATATATTACTTGTTTTATGTCGTTGCAGCTCCAATTGAACAATTATCAAGTAGTCACAGTAACAAAAATTATCAAATTTAGATACATTATTTGGGACACGGAAATTATGACTGTGATACTGTGATGTAAATTGTCACCACTTTCAGTTCTAGGCATGTTCTAGGTAGTGCCAGGTAGTGCATGATATATTTTCACCTAACATTTAAGTCACATCAACATTAGGGAAAAATGCCGAAATATATAAAGAAGCACTTTGACAATCCATATCTTGATTACTCCACTGATGCTGCTAAAAATGTTATTTCGAATAATGATGTAAGATGCCTACATGTATTTTAGCAGATCATATGTGTATATATATTAATTAAACATTTCATTTAGATTAATAAAACATCTAAAGTAATTACTTCTATAAACAAAAGATGGGATAATACGCTAAAACAATTTAATAATTTAGATTTCAATGATTATTCAGTATACACAGGAACATCTGGCATCGCCCTTTTAAAATTATTAAGAAATTCTGATGACAAAGAAAATTTATTGGTATGTATGGTAACTCTTCTTTTATTTATACTATAATTTGGCATTGAATAATTAGGAAGTGAAGAAATTACTAAAATTAAATCATTTAAAACATCATCGTTATACTTTTTTATGTGGAGATGCAGGACCACTTGCAATTGGTGCAGTAGTTAGTCATAATTTGGGTGATGATCGCGATTGTCAAAAATTGATACAGGAGTAAGTTAAGTGAGCATAATATAATTGCAAATAAATGTTATTTTGACATCTAGGTTACTATCATTCCAAGAGTTAATCCTTGACAGTGAGGCGGATATTGCAAATGAATATTTATATGGAAGATCTGGGTACCTGTTTGCTCTGTTATATCTGAACAAACATATAAAGCCACCACCTATAGACCGAGATATCATTGTTAAAGTTATTGGATGTATATTGAAATGTGGCAAAAAGGAGGCAAAACAAGGAAAATTTAAATTTCCTTTGATGTATCAATGGCATGATAGCTACTATTTGGGAGCAGCACATGGCTTATCAGGAATTATTTATTTATTGTTGCAAGCTCGTGAATATCTCACTGATTCTGATCTGAACACATTAATAAAGCCAACAATAGATTGTTTGAAGTCAGTTCAATATTCAGGTGGAAATTTTCCTTCTTCCCTTGGAAGTGAGACTGATAGATATGTACAATGGTGTCATGGTGCTCCTGGATTTTTATTTATGTACACCACTGCCTATAAAGTATTTAAAGATAAACAATATTTGAATCTAGCCCTTAAATGTGGAGACGTTGTATGGGAACGTGGATTATTAACAAAAGGTTATAGTATTTGTCATGGAGTAGCTGGAAATGCATACTGTTTTTTAGAGCTGTATCAAACAACTAAGGCAAGCTTTACAATTGTTTCGTATAGCCTAGGGTTACTTCAAAATCAGTTCTAATCATTGAATTAAATGTTGGCTGTGTAAAGTTTATGAAACTATTATTAAAATATATTGGCCTATTGTCAGAACTGATATGAATTAGTTTCTAGACTATGACTATGACTTAACAAATAATACCCATGTGATAATATACAAATGTGTATAATACATATTGTTATGTTCTACGGGTTCGTAAATAATCTTCAGGCGATAATATTCAATGATTGTATTTATTCTCACTAACTAACACACAATTATAAAATTACTTATTAACAAAGAACAAACTAACACTAGTTATTTTATCTCGGAACTAATTATTTATATGTATATACCTTAAAAAATTATTTTCACTGATCTAAGGTGAGTTGGGGCAAATGTAATATAAAATTTCAATAGTGCCAAATATACCTTTGATACAAACACTAATTTTAATACGAAAAATGTGAAAAAAATCAGGCATGTTCTTTGATTGTATATGCAATTGTGGATATTATAGGTTTTTGGTAAATTCTTTTTTCAAAAAGCTATGAATTTTTTCTTTTAATGTTGCAATTGTATTACATTTACCCCATGAAATGGGGCAAATGTAATAATGGTCCGCCAACTTGCTATACATACACATGAATTATTTTGCGGAGCAAATGTGAAAAATACATAATTCGTTCTATCATATGTCCAAAATACACTTATTTATCTTCAAAAATAAAAAATATACAAGCTATTCTACAAAATATAGAGCAACAATTATTTTTCTTAAAAACGACGAACATTCTGACTGGTTTATTTTACATGTAAGAAATATTGTAGCCATGAAACGTTATTTTAAACGTCATTTGTAACTCTTTTCTGTCTAAATTAGGCTCGGGTAAAACTTTAATTATGTTACGGGAGTCAACAAAATCTTGATCTTGGGCTCTCTTCCTTCTTGTGTGCGTATTCGACAAACTGGGGAGTGATCTTTGAAGGGCGTCTTTATTTGGTTAGCTATAATAAACGCCGCTACTGCCTGCAAAATTTCTCTTCTAGATAGGTCAAAGCCACATTTTTCCATCTTAGTAAGCCCAGAAATCAGCTCTGATTCTTGCTCGGAACTTAGAACGGTCGGTCTTTCTCTAGTACATTTTTTCGCACCTCTCGTGCCCTTTAAGTGACTATATATGGTAGGACAAGGGATGTTGTATGTTTTAAACAATTACATTACATTTACCCCTGTGCCACATTTCAGTGGGGCAAATGTAATATATTAAGGAATGGAATATAAACAAAATTTTTTAATTGTAATTATAGAACGTGAAAAGGTATGCTGTTGTAAGCTACAGCTCAATACTTCTATTTTCTTACCTTTAAAATACCTTCAAAATCACAGAATAACGACCACCTGTTTCCACTTGAGTTGCGACGTCCACAGCGCTGCTAAACATCAAGTGCCGCATTTCTGTGCTACGTCGATAAAGAATATATCCAACCTTACTAACTAATGTAATACTGTAAAAATACGTTTATTATTCGCATGGAAGACAGTTTGGATAGATTTTAATAAAATATAGAGCCATTATTACATTTGCCCCATTTTTGCATTTGCCCCAACTCACCTTATTCACATTACGCGTCAGATCAAATACTGTTTTCTGATACGTGGACATCGTGCTTATATACTACACCAATGTTTCTAGAATATTAGCAGACGTTTCTAGAGCGCCCTCTGGAATATCACCAGAATAACCGCGAACTATCCAGATCCTACAACTTCATTAATCCCTGCCTAGATGGTGTTATTCGTAACAATATACCCGCATGGTCACAAGAATACACACTTCATCGAGTATTTTCAATTTCCCAGCCCGATAATATCGACAAAGAGTTGAAACACGTCAAAACCGCCCTTCTTCAGAATGGATATTCTCCAGCAATATACAAAAGGTCATAAACAACTGACAACTGACTGGCACTGACATCCACAAATCCCTAAAAAAACACTGAAAGGTAACAGCCATCAAATTACCACCGTTCTCCCCTACATTCACGGCGTTACTGATCATATCGGCAGAATTCTTCGTAAGAAGAACATCAAAACCACTTTCAAACCTCTAAACAAAATATGTATTCAAATTCTTCCCTCGGCCAAGGAATCCCGTCATGCTCTCTCCTATAAAGGCATCTATAAAATTCCCTGTGATTGTGGTTCAGTATACAATGGAGAAACCGGACGCTCAATGCAAACCAGGATCAAAGAGCATCAACGATACGTTAAGACGCGGTCTTCAGCGCATCCCAGCCTTAGCTGAATATTTCCTCGACACTGGTCACAAAATTTGTTTTTATCAGACATCTGTCGTAAGTAAGTCGCTACACTATTTTCCTCGAAAAATAAGGGAAGCGATCGAGATTAAAAAACATCCTTAGAATCTCAATCGCGACGATGGCTACCAACTCTCTAGCATTTGGAGGTCGGTCCTTTCCGCTTCAACGGCCAGTGTTCACTGATCCGCATCGCTGCACATTCGTATATATACCCCTGCAAGACAGCCTTTCCCTGTCAGAAGGTTTTGGCCTCTAGCGTGGTTGACCAGTCCAGTTACCGTAACTGACGCTCCTCACCTACCAGAAATTATCTTGTCCATATTGATTAACATGACTGCTGAAGATTTTCGTAAATTTTCATTTAGCCATTTCAAGCGATAATGGTCAAAGCAGGTCCTGAAGATTAGTTTTTCATTAATGTTGTTAACTAAAAAATAAATTATTTAGAGTTAGATACATAGATAGAGCAGTAGGTACTTACATTGTAATAAGTACAGTTCACATAAAAAATAGATACACTGAGCATAACACTATTCTTAACATGTAGATATTTTGATTTGGTGGCTATTATTATTTTTAGGATGTGAAACATCTTTATCGAGCGATAAAATTTGCGGAATGGTGTGTTGATTATACTAAGAGTCATGAAGAATATCCACCCGATCGTCCACTATCTTTATTTGAAGGAATTTCTGGACCAATGTATTTATTATTAGATATACAAAAGCCGTTAGAAGCAAAATTTCCAGGGTATACTTTATAGATAGTATTTGATTCTGTAATAAATTAATTGTTATATGTCTTTATTATGTATTCAAATAGATTTCCTAATATAACTATTCAACCTACAGTAAACTTCGTATAAATCAACATTTTAGTGAAGACTATGTGGCAACGATAGTTTTTTTCTGAGGTGTATTCCCCTACATAAATTTTATATTCTTTGCGAATACTACAAATGACGTTTTCGTTTCGTTTTATATGTATAAGTATAATGGTTTGTATGTTGGTAGGTTAGATACTAAAACTCCATACCCAGTCAAGTTAAGTACAAGGTTTAACAAATTCACCATTTTTGCGTCAAATATCATAGTTCTAACCAACTGTGTAATGGAATGCATGAAGGTTGAGAAGAACCAGAGAAATATTCGAAAAATATATAAAAGATTCTATATATGCAGAGTGTCTACTGAATAGTCTATGAAAATAAAGGAGGTTAAAGCTAATGGCATGGAACCTACATTCTAAAAAATGAATACTTTATGTCCATGCGGTAACGAGAAAATAAAGTTTTTCAATCTTGTCTGACACTGTTGTTCGAGCGTAACGCATAAATGGATGGGCAACACAGGCAGAACGTTGAGTCATTCGTAGGCATTCGTTGTCTTATGTGTACTTTATGGCAAATTATACGAATACTGAGTACATGGACATAATTTTAATCTACGGAGAAACAGGATAAAATCTTTTACTGCACCCGTATTACGTACGGAAAATCCAACGTCTATCAGACACTAATTTTCCTGGACGGGGTACCTGTTGTGAATGGTTTGGAAACTCGTCTTCCAAATCTTCGATCCATGATCCTATTTACTGATGAATAAATACTGCTTCACAAAAATGGTGTGCTCAATTACCATAATATTTATCTGGTCCATAAAAACCCACAAGATATCCATCAGAGTTCATCCCAACATAGGACATCAATAAGTGGGTAGATCGGAATATTGAGCGATCGTTTATTTGGGCTTCATGTACTTCCCGAAAAATTAAATGCGGTAGATCATTTAAATTGTTTACAAAATACGTTACGCGATTACTTGGATAACATACCACTACATGTACGACGGCAAATGTAGTTCATGCACGACAGGGCACCTCCATATTGTATGGGAACATTTAAACCAGGCATTTGCACGTTGGATAGGCCGAGAAGGAACGATTCTGTGGCCAGCACGAAGTCCCGATTTGAATCTGTTGGACTTTTTCCTTTGAGGATACATGAAAAACTTTCTTTATGATCATCGACGGGAAATTTTAGACGTCGAGGCTCTTAGAGACTGTGTTGTCACAGCGGCCCAACTTATGATAAGTTTTGCCGTCGCACAGAAGCGTGCATCCGGAGCTCGTGGTAGTAATTGCTGACATTACTCTATGTTTTTGTCCTGTTTCTCATCAACAGTCCTTTCTGGTTTATTCTGTGTACGCGCATACACAAAGTAAGTTCCAAGTCTATTTAACAGATGTCCGCCGAACGTTAAATAATAAAAATGTTCAAAAAACAAATAGATTATCTACGTAAAGATTCCGCTATTGCGTAAAGTTCAAAATAAATTTAAAAAAGGGTTTAATTATCTGACAAATTTTATTGCAAACATTATACTCTAATCTCTAACGCACAACAATAACAAAGACGGCCATATTTTCTAGAGGGTACATCCGGCATCAGTCTCAACTTCCGCGAATCGTGATGACTCATAATTGTTTCCAAAGTTTTAGCTACAACTTGTTGCAGATAATTCAGCCGAAAATTCCAAAACATAATACGAAATTGGCGAAGTATTGAAGTGATCAGTGATCATGTTAGCGCCAGTCCTACGGCGACTCTAAAGCGTCCTTTGATGGTTTGTTGCAATTCACACCTATAGTGTTGTTCATCGACTGTGTTCGTACCGAGTTGTCAAAAGTTGCTCGTCAACGTGATCGAGGACGATACGATCGTAGTCTAGTCGGTGCACAGTCCCATAGGTGTGAATGGGAGCGGTCGCCTTCGCATAATTTATATGGAGAGTCGTTTTTGCGATTTAGAATAATGGCCGGTACACATGCGCTGTGGAGCTGTGACGCGTCGTAAAATTTATTGGTTGATTTTAAAAAGGAAAGCGTTCGCGCCACAGGTTTACGACCAAAATCTAATTTAGAAATTGAGGGTCCTACAATTTCCAATAAAGCATCAAATTGTTCTGAGGACATTCTCAGATAATTAAAATGCTTTTCGGGATTATGCAATCGCATTTCTGCCAGTAAATTGTCATGTACACCTTTCTCATTTCGGATATTCGTCGTCGTAAATATTTCTCTAACCCATATATTTCGCTGTATTTTTAACTTTCTATATTTCTTTAATAAATATAAGGCTAGGAGTCGCCGACGTCTATGGTGATACAAAGCAACAAAATTCAAACGCCGATTGACAGCAGAAGCATCTTACTGCGCATACGCTAATTTTTCACAGCGCGTTTTCACAGCGTGTATGTGACCAGCAGAAAATTAGCTGTGCTGCGTTTCACCACACCGCGTCACAGCTTCAGAACCGGCCATAACACGACAGGGTCCGTGCACGGTCTATGCACGACCTGTTTTGGTTAGATGTGGTATCATTCACTAATATACCTTTAGATTTAGCTTTATCTAGTATAGATAAAAATTGGGATTTAATAAAAATTTTACAAATTTACCAAAAAAATGAATTCATGTTGGCTGCAAAATTGTGCTTAAATTCTATCTATTTTCAATACATCAACAAAATATACAAACAAATTTTTGGAACTGCAATGGGTTCTCCATTATCTGCTGTAATAGCAAATTTAGTAATGAACGATCTTGAGCAGGATTCATTAAATAAACTTAATTGTCATGTTGAATTTTACAAGCTGTATGTAGATGACTGCATACCGTATACCGTTAGGTAAAATTGATCATGTTCTACACACATTCAATTCATATCATGATTAAAATTTACTGTTGAAAAAGAAAATCAAAATTCTATAAATTATTTAAATGTTAAGATAATACATAATAACACGAACATAAAATCAAATTCGTACATAAAAGACACTGATAAATTAAAAAAAACCCTAATCAATGGTTTAGTTGATCAGGCTATTAAATTACCACATCCTGATTTTAGAAAAGGAGAATTTAAGCAAAGTTAGATCAATTTTACAAATAATTAGTTATCCCAAAGAATTTTACGAAAAATTAACAACATAGGCACTAAACAAAATAGTAAAATGTATCACATAATGTCATACATCAACGACATACATAAGTGACAAAATTAAATACGAATCTATTTTTACTTAAGTCGTTAATGTATGGAATTGTGTGATATATTTTACTATTTTGTTTATTGCCTGTGTTGTATATTTTATGTATTCGGTTTTTTTATTAATTTCTCGTAAAATTCTTTTGGATAACTATTTTTGTCCAAAATTGATCTAACTTTGCTTAAATTCTCTTTTCTAAAATCAGGACGTGCTAATTTAATAGCTTGGTCAACTAAACTATTAATTACGCTTTTTTTATAAGTTACGGAAGTGTTTGAATAGTAGTTTATGTGTGTTGCTACTAGTGTCTTTTATGTACCAATTCGTTTTTATGTTCGTGTTATTATGTATTATTTTAACATTTAAAAAATTTATAGAATTTTGATTTTCTTTTTCAAACGTAAATTTTAATCTGTCATGATGACTTTTGTTAGAATTGCAAGTGTTATCATTGACCTAACAAGTGGAAAAACTATCTGGATAATAAGCACAGATATTGAAAATTTAAGTATTATTTATAATAATTTAAACACCTAATCAGGCTTGAATTTTATCAAATTAAGCTCATCACTAGGTGTTGAGTTTCCCTAGTCCTTGAACAGAATTGTTAGACAAAAATACAGTGATATAAGGATTTTTATGATTATAAAGTTACATTTAAAAAATATCTTTATTTGTCCATGATATTGTAAATATAATTTTATATATCACTGAATTTCTTTGTCTGTAGATAATTCTTCTTCTTCTTTGCATGTTTTTTAGCACCCGACACCATGTTTTATGTACAAGCAATTCATAACTATCCCTTATGTAACAATAGTGTTAAAATATATCTGATTTTGTATTGTCGTTTAGATAAGACAGTTAAAGTTCTCTATATAATATAACGTTAGGTGAATCAATGCGCAAGCGCAGTTTTGATATATGAATAGACAATGTAATTAATGTATCAATATAGAAAGATGTAACAGTCGTGTCTAAGTTTATATAATAAAATAAAGTGGTTTATATAATAAAACTAGTGTCTCTCTTGCGGTAGTGAATTATATTTTAACAAATAGTTTATCTTTTTTTTTAGTTGTCCTGTAATGTCTAAGCTGTAAGGTGCGTTCCGTTCTCGCTCTCCATGTTATTGTGATTGCACTACGAAATACCGTTGAATTTGCTTGTAGTGATAGTATATTGTTGTATGAAGGATTCAACAAAGGACCTATTGTTAACATATATAAAATCCTAGTCAGCAATTATTAGTAATATAAATAGGAGCGTGTAAGCTCAGTACTTCAGTATCAGACCTATCGCTACTCCGGTTAATTAGTTTAGGTCGCGCATCTAAGACCAATTGTAATTAATCTTTTAACGGTTATATTCCGCATGAGTTCACCTTAGGGATGTGTTTGAAATATCCATTAATAGCTTTCTAATACCATTTATTATTTTAACAGCTTGACACGTCCCTTTTTGACAGTCGTTCGTACTATTTTTCATAGGCGACGCGAGCATCGTTACACACTCCCCCTCTGGTTCCGACGTCGACCCGACAAGGTACCAGAAGAAACAGATGCTTTGGTTTTAGGTGGTCTACCTCGTCTCCGAATAGGTGCAATGGGTTTAGCTTCCACTGGACCTTCATACTTAGTTAAAGCTGAAACATGATAAGACCCGATAGGAGAACAATTATTTATATCGGTTACCAAATATGTAGTAGGAGATATCCTGTGGGATATTTTGGAAGGACCGTCTCTTCGGGGAGCGAATTTATGCGTCGTCTTTGTTGCAGCGTTGCTTAGTTTGTGCACGTTAACCAACACTAGATCTCCAGGATTATAGGCGGTCACATTCCGTTTGCGAGAATCTGCGTAGATTTTGTGACGGTCTTGTTGCTTCTCATTTATATCTCTGGCCTCTTGGAGTGTAATGGCAAGGCGTTGTAGGTACGGGGTAATTTCAGGTATAAAATTCTGGCTTTCGATTTTGCTTCTGAGATCGTTTTGGACTTCGTCAGGCGTTCTTAATTCTCTACCAAAAGTTAAATAGGCTGCCGTATAACCAGTATTCTCACACTTAGCGGTGTTCATGGCAAAACGTATCGCTGACAGCATTTCTGACCACATAGCGTGATCTTCACCGACGAGAATTGCAAGACGCGGCTTCAGATCTCTATTTTTCCGTTCAACCATATTCGCTTGTGGATGGTAGATGGGTATTAAGCTTTGCTTGATATTCATGCAATGCGTAACCATTTGCATTATATGGCCTACAAACTGTGTGCCATTGTCACTTATAACTTTACGGGGTACTCCATATCTCATAAAAATTTCTGTTATTAATACTTTCGCACACTCTTCAGCGGTTCCTCGTTTTAATGGAAATAGTTCCACCCACTTTGTAGCAGTATCTTCTACAATAAAAATCCATCTGTTACCCCCAGGCAGTGGTCCAAATAAATCAATTGCAACAGTCTCAAATCGTTGCGCATATATCGGTGTCTGTACTAGTCCAGCAGGTTTCTGATTTGTAGCCCAAGCAGATTCGCATTCTTCTATGATACCTTCTCGTAACATACAATCTATTTCATTTTTTTAAATCTCTTTGTTGGCTGGAGTCATGCGATAAGGTGGTACGGAAATTGGAGCATGATCCCCCGTATCTATACGGTGCTCTCCATATGGAGTTGCTTCTCCCCCTAGAGTGAAGATATCTTGATTTTCCAATAGAAGTTTATTCAAACGAGATCTTTCATCATTAGGTAACATGGAACTTTCGTCCGCACGTAAAGCACTGATACTATGTATATCAACATTAAGGGGAGTATCGAGTGTTTCAAAAGCTAACTCATACTTCTCAGTGGGTTTATCAGAGAAATTCCAGGTTTGTTGCGCGACATCAACAACAATCTTGGCATCTTGAATAAAATCTATGCCGAATAATGTAATTCAAACATTTTCTTGTTTACAAGTTCCATCGGCGAGTTTTATATTCAGAACATCACTAGTGAATGTTTGTCCTTTGGCTAATAGTATTTTGTACAGCGTTTGACCAGCGACACTCAATTTAGCAGCCGAATCTATATAACCACGTCCAAAAGAATTCAAAATTTCGACGTATAATACTGGCCGTGCGCGTGGTTTCACTGATACTTTGGAATTTGTACTCAGTAAATAAAAATCTGCTGACGATACTTCTGGAAGCGCTTTACAAGACGGGCAATTGCTTTTCACATAGCCTGGTTTTCCACAACCAAAACAAGAAAGTGAAGTATTTTCACGTGTAGGTGAACCTGTAGAAGTAACTATATTTTTGACTGTTTGTGATGAAATTACCGCGGTCTTATTTTGCTTCAATTTACGACATTCGTCCTTCGAATGGCCATAATTTTTACAATAATTGCAACGTTGACGCTTGTCTTCGGAGTTATAAATTCTCGGTATGTTATCTATAGGAAACGTGTCCTCTACTACGCGACATTGATTTAAAACGTTCTAACTTTTTCACGTGAAACTTTTTCTCTGATTCTCCTATGTAATAACCCATAAACCATATCTAATTGAACTTCTTCGCTTAACATGTCCTTGGGTAATTGTGCCAAAAGTGCACGCGATTTGCAAACAAATACGTCCATTGGTGTTTTAGAATCTTGTTCTGTCGCAAAAAGTTCTCTATAGATACGATGGGGCGGTTTTTTGGGCCAAAATTACTGCGTAACAATTCTAATGCATCTTTCCATGTGTTTACGGAATGTTTAACTCCCTGCCACCACGATGCAGCAAAACCATCTAAAAGCATTGGTAATCCATGAAGTGAATTCTCATCAGTGATATTCATGCAGCTTTTAAAAATTTCAATTGCGTCAATAAAAGCAGCTACGTCGCTATCTTTTGAGCCAATATCTAGGACTGAGTTCTAGCATGTTCTAGTTTAAATGTAAATTTACTCACGAATGGTGAAAATCACTCGGTAAAGTATACGTAATCTCGTTTAGGGTATTTCATCCAACAATTAATTATCTATTAAAATTGCTTTACGAACCAATCAAATCAGACAAAT
>SMLS01054318.1:0-10008 GCA_004785975.1 Popillia japonica
TTGACTGTACCTGTGCACCTGTTGGTGTTTTACTTTAAGCTACTGTTTGTATATGTCTTACATTTTTTTTATTATTGGCAAAGGAAAGGACACACCAAAAGGGGAAAAAACTGTGTATTATGGCATTGTTCGATACAAGAGATTATTCTCAGCGTACGATTGCAAAGGAAGAAGAAGAAGTATCGCAACAAACCATGCAGCTAGTCGCCTCTTTAATGAAGAAAAACATACCCACCCCAAGTACCGTGATCGACGTGTCCTAAAAATATCAACTGAAAACCGAGTTTTATCTAGTGAGGAAATTAGAAAAGTAATGGTGTCAAGGCAGTGTGAAAGTAAACAAAAAGCCAAAATTAACGCTCATGATGAAGCGTGCACGTTACGAACAGGCAAAACGGCATGAACATGTCACAATTAAGGGTTGGCGGAAAGTAAGACAAAGTAAATTAAATTCATTTTGAAGTAATACAAAAATTCCTGTCATGGTTAGTAAAGTATATATAGTACAAATAAAAATAAAATACACAAGATATACAATAAAAAAACTGGACGTTTCGTCACTAATGTAGTGGCTTCTTCAGGAGCAAAAAGGTGGTACAGTTTGGCAAAGTTCAACTGAAACAGCGCAGTAGTACAAGTGGGCTGGGCCACGCAGGGGTCAATTCGGGTAATTAGGCAACGAAGAAATGAAATGCAATCACCGTAAGACCCCTGCCGTCTTGAAGAGCACGTCATCATGCAGTACTCTGTGATTTGCACGTTCGATGATGGGCGTGGCGAATAATAGTTTGGCACGAGCCCCACACACACGTATAGTAATAGTGCCGCTCAAAATGTCTGGAACATCGTGTCAACCGCGCCAACCAAGGTACTACATATAAATAAAATACTGGCACTTTACTTTCGGCTAGTATTATAACGAGGTCATCGAGTTCGCTCCGCCTTCGTGCGCCGTGATGACTCACTGTTTCAGTTGAACTTTGCCAAGCTGTACCAAAAGGTCACGGTAACTCGAGGTGTAAACCACGCTAGAGGCGAAAACTTTCTAGTAGGTAAAAGATGTCAGAAGGTCACGGTAACTCGACATGTCAACCGCGCTAGAGGCGAATCAGTGAATTTTATAGATGCCTTTATAGGAGAGAGCATGACCAGAGTCCTTGACTAAAGGAAGAATTTGAGAGATATTGTTTAGGAGTTCTTCTTACGAAGAATTCTGCCGATATGATCAGTAACGTGGTGAATGTAGGGGAGAACGGTGGTAATTTGATGATTGCTAGTTTTTGGTGTCTTTTTAAGGATTCGTGGATGAAGGCCTTTAAACATTCATGGCCGACAATGCATCATGGCTGAGCAATTCTCCTTACCTCCATGCCATTGAGAGAAAGACTACAAAAGCACACCAGCAAAATGACGCAACAATTAGAGAGACCATTTTAAGGCTTGTACAGACAGAACGCCAATAAGAATTACACACATTATAAAAGCCAAGGTGCAATATTAGCGAGTGGGCCTAATAACCTGGACAGAGACTGTAGCATGTCAATCTACTTCCCTTTTCACGACTTTTATATTTATAGTCAGTGAAAGATACACAATTCAAGGATTGTCGTAAGCAGAATACAAAAGAGCTTTACTTTATTACATCAATAAAATCGTTGAAAAGAAAAACAAAAAGTATTATTTAGTATTGATAAAATATTTATTTTGGATAGCTATAAACCCGTTTCAAATACTCTTACAATCCTAACCTAATTTTTACGCATAGATAGAATTAATATAAGTGCTTCATACAACAATAAACCCTTGGTATGGATGCAGTTGTAAACAAACGATCTTACTTAGATCTAAAATCTAAAACATGTTTACATATATGTACCATGATGTTAGAAGACAAATATATCTAATACTTATGTATAATATATCCTACCTAATACTTATGTAGTGTTTACATGATTTAATCCATAAGAATATCTGCTTTTAAAATTAATATTGGTGAACACAGCGATATAACAATATTCGGAAACATTTACTCGTTACTGTACACCATCAATATCAAAGTGATAAAAGGTATAATATTAATAAAAAGTAACTATAAGCATCAAAATTAAATAAAATGGCGATTCATAAAAGGAACAGAAGACATTTCTATTAAAATATAATATTTAATAATGCAAACTCCGATTATAATGAAACTTTTAATAGGGCTATTAATTAGCTGTATCATTCTCAGTTTTAATTGAAATTTGACTCAACTATGCCTGTATTCTTCAAAATTCGATCTAAATCTTTGGAGATTGGGTTACTATTTCCCAATTTAGAACGTCAAAATATGTAAGTTCAAAGGTGTCTTCATGTAGAATTAATAAAAGACTAAGTGAACACGATTCTGCAAATCTAGAGAATATCAGACTTCCTACACTAGTCACTAGGTGAAGCAGATGACTAACTAGGCAAATTATTTTTTAATTAAAAGAAAGTTTCATAAACTTGAAGAAGAATATCTTCGATTTATCGGTGGTCGTATTAGAATTTTTCTTGAGTAAGTTGGTCTAAATGTATATGGCCTAATTCACAAAAGTGTGTCCATTGACTTAATACACTTGTGGTTCCTAAATCAGTTTACGACATGCCTGGTATTGCTGGGAAAACTCCAGTGAATGGTAAAAGGCCAATAAATGAATCGACAAATATATGGCCGTTTTCTTTTCACAATGAGTACATAAAGGAAGACAATTTTTCCATATAAAAGTGACGAAAGTACTATCAAGTGTTTCAGAAACTTAAGGTACAATAGTTAACTTACACAATACACAGTACAATAGGTAACTTAAACAATACTTAAAAGTACAGTCCCAATCATTTCCCAAGATGTTAAACTACATGGCAACGCTGCTGCAAGAAAATAAAATGACAAATTCTTAGAGATACGCCTATTAAATATAACTGGGTAATAAACAGAAGCAATAGAATCCAAAGAAGCCAACAACACAATCTAAAAGAATATTGATTCATAATTGACCAGTTGCAGGTAGCCAAGGTAAGTATATAAAAATACAAAGTTCTTCTCACATGGAAAATATAGATTTATTAATATCTCGACATGTTTCGGCCAAAGGTCATCTTCAGGAGATTAAGTCAAAATTTTGTAAATAAAATTAATAATTTTGCCGCTAATAATTCGACTTGTCGAATAGCAAAATTATTTATTTTATTTCCAAAATTTTGACTTAATGTCCTAAAGATGGCCTTTGGCCGAAACATGGCGAGAGATTAATGAATCTACATTTTTCCATGTAAGGAGAACTATATTTAAAAGAATAGATTTCCAGCATTAAAAGCTATTTGGATGTGCGTACTGCAAACTTCTAATTCGAGCAAATGTATGCAGCACATGTGTGGAGAGGACCAAATATATCCTATTGAAAAAAATGTGCTGATATTATGCTAAATAAAAATATATCCAGACACCCTGTTCCATAGATTCATCTAACGAATATAACGAAAATAATTCCTCCAAAAGGGTTTCAAATGGCCCAATTGGTGAGAGTGGCAAAAAACGTGGTCCACAAGCACTCTCGATGAAGACTAAGACATACCTCTCAAAAATATGACCAATGGTTGACAAATCCCAAACTTGTAAAATAAGCTTCCATCTAAAAGTTTTGCCAAAATTCGGCAGTAATGGTCATTGGATGCTGCATCAACTCCCGAAATCCATGCCATTTAGTGTAGACCAATAGAATAAGCAGCTAATTATTCTTATAATGTTTGCAACCGTTTCCTTTTCCTTTGTCTGCGTAATATGTTTTAACCATCTGGCCACTAATGGGAAGTAACAGAGATGCAGATTGAAGAAATATTTCATGAACATTACGTCATTTTGGGGTTAGGCTCCAAAGTAATCCCACGAATTAACTGAAAAATTCATTCTCTAACCAGCATCAAAACCGATTGCCCTTAGTTAACTTACAAAGCTTCTTAAAAAGAAATTCAAGCATGTTGAAATAATTATATTGCATGTTATCCCAAAACATTAACAATTCGTCCACTGAAAAGGGCGCTAACATGTTAAGCAGAACAAGAAACAAGAAAGATTCCAGAGAGAGTTTTTAACAAAGAGAACATCTACAGCTAAAGAAAATGAAGAGAGAAGAGAAAAGAATTTGAGAGGCTTGTGACTTCTACCCAAAAATCAGAAAAAAACGTCTCTGCTGACAAATATTTTATGTCTGGTCCTATCCCAAAATGATTATGCAAAGACAACAGACTAATATTTGTGTGTAGAATTATGATGATGCCCATAACGATAGTATTGCATATGCAGCATCTCCTCAGAACAAGCTGGCAACATTACCGAATTTGCTGGAGTTAAAGGCTAGATTAAATGAGAGGAGCGTTTTCGGGTGACCGTTTCGTAGTAGTGCACTCCAAAGGAATTTTTCAAGAGTGTTGTAACTGTGGATGAACAGTTAAGGGACTGGACTTTTCTGGCAAATCGGCTCTGAAAAAGGCAAAGGCCAATGCATCTGCCGGAAAGATCATGGCGACCATTTTTTGGGATTCCCTAGGTGTGATCCTCATCGACTATCTGCATAAGGCAATGCTACACCGATTTATTGGCCGAATTCGATGTTTCGATTAGCCCCCAACCGACTACTTCCTATTCCCAAATCTGAAAAAATCGCTGACAGGAAAGAGATTTGCCTCAAACATCTACACCTTATACTTTCCTGACAACCTGAAGAGACTGGAGCACTCTTTGAAGAAGCTAGCAGTATAATTAAAGGAGCATCACGCAATTCAAAGGATTTCAGCGCATAATGGGTATTACTGTAATAAACCATCTTCAATATATAATATAAGAGCGAGATACTCTAAGAGTCAGTAGTAAAACGCAAAGCAAACTCTGTAAAGCAAATTGAAGAGTCTTGTGTTGAAATATTTCGGGTGTTGGCGCGTAGAAAGGTTTTTATTTAATATTTCGCGGAATATGCTGTCGGCTTCTGCCAGAAGATTTCTAAAAACTGTATTTAGAAACCTTATTCAAGTAAGAACACACAAAAGATTTCAAACCTGTGAAAAACTGTCGTGAAATCGACGCTATTGAAATATTGAAGAGTCTAGACAGTCTGAGTCAGAGTCTGGTCCTATCCCAAATTGATTATGCAAAGACAACAGACTAATATTTGTGTGTAGAATTATTATGATGTCCATAAGGATAGTATTCCATATGCAACAAGCTGGCAACATCACCGAATTTGCTAGAGTTAAAGGCTAGATTAAATGAGAGGAGAGTTTTCTTTTGGGCCATATGCTAATTGTTAACTTAGTAGTATAGGCAGCCCATTTCTATTATCATTTGGTCTTCAGGAAAACAGAAGAAAAAGAGCTAAAGAAAAATTTTGGTAAACATATTTTGATCAAGTTTCAATTCAAAATTTTGGATCGTTTAACTAAAAAATCCATCATAATCGGAATCACTAAATTTAAACAAAATGCAAAACAATATTCATTCAAATTAAACGGAAATTCTTAAAATTAATTCTGTGCAAACAATTTAAGTGGCGCAGTTAATAGGATCCGCAAATCTCCTTAAATTCATAAAGATCAAGATGATCCACTCTAAAAATTATAAGCCGTTGTATAATATAGCATCCATGTAATTATTACACAAAAGGTAAAGTTACAATCCTGTGACACTCTAGATTCTCCTAAAGAAATTAAACACAAAAACCGAGTCCAATCACGATATTCCAAAATTGGTATTGAGTTTATCGATTTCGCACTTTGTGTCCATGATAGCTCCCACCTTAGTCTATCGAAATTCGCGATATTTTTATCTCGGAATTAATTAGTAGTAATTAATACTAAGAAAAATTAATCATTAACACTCTAATACGCACTAAATTCTTTGAATGCCTAATACCCCTTGCACGTTTTAAAATGGATATTTAACATGGCTCGAGCGACGAATCCTTTATTGCAAACGTGGCAAACATACGGTTTCTCCCCAGTATGACTTCTAATATGAATCACCAAGCTGGACCGTTGCGAAAAAGCTTTATGACAGTATTCGCAATCGTAGGGTCTCTCTCCAGTGTGGATTCGTTCATGCTCCACGAGTATCGGTTTCTTGGTGAAACATTTCTCGCAGTAGCTACATTTAAAAGGCTTATACCCAGTATGGATCCTCAAATGAAACTTCAATTTCTCTTTACTCGATAATTGTTTCCCGCAGATATCGCAAATTGAAAAATTCCCTGTATGCACATTCATATGTAGCTTAAGGCTGTTCTTGTGCTGGTATTGCTTCTTGCAGATCCCGCATTCGTGAATGCTGGAAATCCCAGTCATTTCCTCCTTATGCATACTATTCTTGTGGGCTGATAAGTATCTTGAATATAAGAAACTTTTACCGCAATAACCGCATTTAAACGGCTTGACTCCGCTGTGGAAATTATCGTGCTCCTTAAACCAGGTTAGCACATCGAAGCCTTTATTGCAAATCTTGCAAATGTACCTGTGATTAGTTTCGTGCTTCATATTTAAATGGCTGGTAATATCGCTAACATGTTCCGTCGAGAAATCGCAGAATATACACCTGAATAGGTCATCCATCGAATGGACACGTTTATGCAAGGTGTACGGCAGAATCTTCTTGAAGCTCTCGTTGCATTCCTCACAATCATACTGGTTATTGTGCGTATCCATATGCTCGTTGAGATTCCTCAGCGATTTAAAATTCTTCGAGCAAACATCGCAGGAATGCATCACTAACGGCGTCCTAGCCGCTCTGGGTAGACGCTTATCTTTGTGGAGAGATTTATAGTGTTTTTTGAAATCTTCCAGAGGCATCATCTTGCTAGTCTTGCAGATACGACATTTAAATTTTTGTTCGATTATAGTCGGTTCGTCGTCGAGGACCTCACTTTTGATTTCGTACGGTTCCAATAATGTGTCGTTATCGCCTATATCTTGCGTCATCTTACTATTCTGGGGGGTTTTATTCTTTCGGAGATTTCGTTTGGATTTTCTGATTTTGTCGTCGGACGTGGATGTGGCGCACGTATCGATTTCATCTATTGTTACGATCGGTTGGAAGCAGTCGGGGAAGTACCTAAAATGAGACTAGTTAATACAAGATCGATTATGGAAATTCGAAAAGATGTTTCGTCTTAAGATTAGGATCTGAGATTTAATAGCGGAATTTTACTTACTCTCGTTGATTTGGTGGAAATAAAACTACCACATCGTAAGGGTGAGGAAAATTCTTTATTGTTTATTACAAATATGGTTATTAATTACAGAATTTTTCTTGTAAACAAATTTGCTTCGTTAATGTAGTGTCAAGCAGTTTTGACAGTTGTATCTATCTCCGAAATCCTATTTGACATCTGTCAAATTATAAAAACAACCTAACTTGTGCTTGAGCCTTGAGCATTAAACTTGTGCTGCTGCAAAAGATAACATCTGCTGGCTTTCTACTGGTTTCAGACGTTTACTCTCAATAATTGTTGCTTAAAATCGAATTTCGTGTTGTGATAACTTCGAAGACAACACTTCCAGATGGTTGGCAAAGCGGCCAGGAAAATTCGAAATTTTTTGCTAAATGTTCATGGCGGATCTACTCCATCGTTTCCGACTATCAGATTCTGGGTGAGCGAGTCCAAACGTGGCCGCACAAGCACAAGTGACGAACTACATAGTAGACGCCCAAAAATCGCTTAAGAAGGATGAAATGGTCGAGAAGATTCTTGATGTCGTGTTGGACGATCGGAAATTGAAGCAGAAAGATACAGCGGAAACAATAGGCACACTGTAAAAACGAAATCGGGCGACCGTTTCGGAGGAGTGCACTCCAAAGGAATTTTTCAAGCGTTTTGTAACTGTGGATAATTCAGAAATTCAACCTGGATAGGAAATATCAGGTTATAATACCAGGCAAGAAGGAGTGGGAGAAAGGCCCTCCAATAAGAGCGAACTCAAACTGGTATACAGACGGCTCCAAAACCGAACATGGCGTAGGAGCCGGCATATATGGAGGAAAGCCCAGGAAGGCTCTCTCGATAAGCTTCAGCAAGGACACAACGGCCTTTCAACCTGAGGTAGCAGCAACCCGCCATTGCATTAGAGAAGTGGAGAGATCGTCTGAGTTCGGTAAAAGCGTCGCTATCTTCTCGGACAGAAAAGCAACAATTAAAACGATTAGTTCATCAAGTGTTGACTCCAAACTGGTTTGGGAGTGCGTTAATGCCGTAGGTGGTGGGTTCCCAACAAAAACTAACTTTGGCCTGGGTTCCCAGACACGAGGGCGTGAAGGGAAATGAAGCGGCAGACCATCTAGCGAGACAAGGTTCGTCAAAGGAATTCGTCGGGCCTGGCCCATCCTTCGGCACCACCAACTCACAAATCAGAAAAACTATCAAGGAATTGATACACAATAAGTCCAGGGAATGCTAGCAAAGATCACCTGGGCAAAGACAAGCAATGGAGTTCCTAAAATAACAAAAACCTGAATTCACTAGAGACCTGTTAGATAAAGACAGGAAAACCGTCAAAATGATAGTAGGTCTGTTGACAGGTCACTGTAGAGTAAATAGGCATATGTACAACATAGGCTGGTAAGGTGGTAAAAAAAGTTCTGAACCTTCTCTGACTATTCTGAGACAGCAAGAAATATCATTCTAATTGGGTCATGATCTGCCAATGGTATCCAGCAAAAAATACTTTTTTGATTGCCTTTGCTTTTGGAGTGTTGATCCAGTGCAAGGTCTCCTGTTCAATATCCCATTGTTGGAAATTAGCTTTAACGTATCACTTAATTAGGTGATACCTATTATTCTGGTGCAGGCCATTACCCTCAGGTCCCTAGTGGTTCCGTTAATCACTTCAGTGAAAGTAACTGTCTCTCTTCTGCGTTAATACCCTAAACGAGGTGGGTTCCCAAAGGAAACTAATTGTGGCCTGGGTTCCCAGCCACAAGGGCGTGAAGAGAAATGAGACGGCAGACGTTCTGGCCAGATAAGGTTCATCGAGACAATTCGTCGGGCCTGGCCCATCCTTCGACACCACCAAATCACAAATCAGAAAATCCATCAATGAATGGATACACAATAGGTCCAGGGATTGGTGGCAAAGATGATCTGGGCAAAGACAGGCAAAAGAGTTCCTAAAAGAACAGAAGTCTGAATTCACTAGAGACCTGCTAGATAAAGACAGGAAAACCGTCAAAATGTTAGTAGGTCTGTTGACAGGTCACTGTAGAGTAAATAGGCATATGTACAACATAAGCTTAGCGGAAGATGCTATATGCAGATTCTGCAAGGAGGAGAAGGTTTCTAATTTTGGGCACAAAGATCGCACAGCACAGAGCTACAGACAGAAGCCGCTCTCAAGGACGTTAAGCCTCATAAAGAGGGCAAAGTTAGAGGACGCGTTATAGGATTACTGGGAATCACAATAGAGCGGGAAAGTCGCGGTGAAAGAAGCCCGTAAGGCAACCTCAAATCGGCTCCGAAAAAAGCAAAGACCAATCCATCTGCCGGAAAGATCATGGTGACTATTTTTTGGGATTCCCAAGGTGTGATCCTCATCGACTATCTGCAGAAGGGAAGGCCGATCATAAGACAATGCTACACAGATATGTTGGCCTAATTCGATGTTTCGATTAGCCCCCAGCGACAACTTCCTATTCCCAAATCTGAAAAAATCACTGGCAGGAAAGAGATTTGCCTCAAACCTCTACACCTTCTACTTTCCTGACAATCTGAAGAGACTGAAGCACTGTTTGAAGAAGCTGACAGTATAATTAAAGAAACATCACGCAATTCGAAAGATTTCAACGCATAATGTGTATTACTGTAACAAACCATCTTCAAGATATGATATAAGAGCGAGCTACTCTAAGAGTCAGTAGTAAAACGCAAAGCAAACTCTGTAAAGCAAATTGAACAGTCTTGTGTTGAAATCTTTCGGGTGTTGGCGCGTAGAAAGGTTTTTATTTAACAT
>SMLS01054319.1:0-11926 GCA_004785975.1 Popillia japonica
ATTGATTGTTTTAGCAGAAGAAAAGCTGGCTGTTGCTAATTTTGCTTGATATTGATGGCTTACGATGTACTGGTGAGGTGTATAATGTTGAGTACAGCCGAATTTTGCTTTGTTGTAACATATTGCCCCTCCCCCGTCTTTCCCTTCCTTTCCTAATCAGCAGAGGCGGTGACATATTTGGATGGAGTATAGGCCCTAAAAAGGATGAAATGGTTAACAAGTGATTTGGCCCTTAATGGCGATGTGATGTTGCTTACGTAATGGCAAAGCCAACCTTGTCAGAAGTTATGCCCAGTTAGACTACAAAGAGAATTCAGAGCAAATCGAAGATGGTCATAAGCTAGTCTAAGAATAAAAGCTCCTTTCCGATCTGTTTTTGATGGATAATGAAAAAACTAATTATTAAAAAAAATGGGGGGTATGTAGTATCCCGTACCCCATTATTAGCTTTTTGTGAAGATACTTACATTGGGACCATGTATTATGCTGGAAATTATGTTAAGGAAAGAAAATTATATCTGTTATAGCTCATTTGATCAATAGACAAGTTTATTAATTTTGAACCTTTATTATTATTATTCTATTATTATTATTATTCTATTACTACAATTATAAATTTTCTAAATTTGTTATACATCATCGTATTCTATGTAAAAGCGGCCTTCTTTTGATGAATAAGAAAAAGAAAAAATGCTAAAAAAATGAGGGTATGGGGTACCCCGTCCCCCGTTATTAACTTTTTACGAATACGGACGACGCCACCCTTAGGGCCATACAATATGCTGCAAATTATGTTAAGAAGAAAACTTAATATCTATTATAATTTAGGAAATATTTGCAAAAATTGAAAAAACGTCCAAACTTTGGAGGGGACTGTACCCCAAAATCGTGCGGATACGCGGATAAAAAAAATGCGTGTCTCTTATTTTGAGGTACTCTTTCAATCTGTAAAGTTTCATCGAAATCGGAGGAGGACACCCGCCAGTGTTACTTTGTTAGTGGGGGTTTAGATTAATACCAATGATGAAGATATCTGTACATACATATGTATGCGCCTAATTATAAAATATCAATATAGTAAATAGATTTGAAACGTTTTTCCAGTTGACAAAAGATTTCAGGTATAAGATTCTGGTACTATATTCATTGATTAATGGCATCCTTTTACGACAAATTAGTCGCGATTGTAACTGGATTTACCAACTCTGCTACAATATTATGGAATAATATGTATGTAAATTTGAAGTACTTGGGAATGTTCTGAAGTAGACCATCTTTGTATGCTGCAATTTGCTATTAAATACAAACAATTTTCAGATCAAATTGAAGAAATCTATAGAAGCGTGAGGACTTACATATAGAACATTAGTACCCATCCAATGATCAATATTTTGTATTCTGACATTTCATCAATTAACAATATAATCAAAATATCAACAACATTCTATTTTTAGTGCCTACTAGAAACAAGCAAAGTATCTTGGAAACAATAACTTTGTAACACGTACTTACATAGTTACATACATACGTATAAGATTCCCATTACTTTTGAAAACAATCAGTTGTTTTTATTGTTTTTCATGTCCTCGCTTGGTTGTATTTACTGCTAATTAGTAAATGTCATAAACGTTCATTAGATTTTATTGTTAAGTCATAAATTGTGCCGTAAAATAACTAATATGCGAGTGCATTCTCCGCTTGTTGTCTATATAACTTTCCCCAGCATTGAATCCCTACGGTTGTAAAAACATGTCTTATTATAATCTGATAGTTTTTAATTCTTCGTGTAATTCGATAGTAATCATTTCCTGTTTTGTATCTATTCGATTCTTTACGTATAGCTTGAAAAATTTCTTCAAGCATTTAACATGAAATTGCTTGGGAAGAGAAACAATTAAAGCTACACGAACAAATGTAAACGATTGCGTGTTTGGATCACGTCACATCATGAATAACGAAAGTCACGCTATTGCAATTTAACAACAGATGCAAATGTAGAAACAAATCGGGTTGGAGATTAGTTTCCGTTATGTATCCCAACATTTAACTTGTTGAAACTAATGGTAATACGTATTAATCCTGCAACAGATCCGCGACTAAAAACAAATAACACGTTCAAACAACACAAAGTGCATTCGAAGAACTACAATTTTAGAATGAAAGAGTAACGCCTCATAACTTGAACTTCTTGAAACTGTAATTCTGATAATTATGTGCCGGTATGATTTTAGACTATAAAACAGTAAGTATAGTGTGTCAGAAGTGCATTAATTTGTCATTCATTGGTCGTAACTTAAGTTTTGACTAGAAGAAGCTTGCGACCAAAATACTTTGAAGTTTCAGAAAATATATAATGTACATATTTCGAAATTTATTTATTTGATTATTTAAGCAATAATAATTCTTAATGTACTTACATATAGCAAGTTTGAAGCATAAACGGGTATTGAGGTTAAGTTGCAGCAATCCTTTTTAGCTACAAACCAATAAAAATACTCTAGAATCTTCTGGATGTGTAGCAGTACAAAATTTCCTCAGTATCACAACAACATAATAGGTTTGATGCCAAAACAATAAACAATTTAGCGAAGAATACCGGAACAATCTGAAGCCTGATGTAGTAAATGTGTTGAACGATCCTGAGGAAACAGTAACTTTTACCACGCCAGTTCGTTGCGGATTCCCTAACATCTAAATGTAAGAAAGAGAAAGAATATTTCAATGATCCATACGTGTAAAGGGTCCAATATTATGCAACCTGTCACGTGAAGATTTTATTTATGTTTTCCGTCTTGAGGAACGTCCTTGCGGGAGTTCCTCTGAAGCCTCCATTAGGAACTGAGTTGTTGCTGATTGCAATTATATAGTAGGTAAATGCGTGGCTGTAAGACTTGCAAGGAAATTGTGCTCCCCAGTCCGAAACCGTTTCAATTCAAGGTGTACAAAACACCAAACTCAACTTTAGACAATATCAAACAATCTAATCACAAGACTAATGAAAATGAAGTCCGAATGCGTTGCTTTGTGGAAAAACTTACAAATCAAATCCATTTTTGGGTGTAGAGTATTGACTTGATTTAGTGTCGCCAAGTTTATCGCCAAGAAACTAACTATTACCAAACAAAATTCTTCTTCTTCTATTGCTTACGGTAGGTTCATTCGCGATGGTCAACTTCATGACAGCCTGTATGTACCCACCAACTTAGTAGTCCAAACTACCTCCTGCCCAAATCTCCGTACCTTCTGGTATACAATCTTCATGTCCTGATTTTTGGCAATGCCCTCCCTACGTAAGTTTCACTTTAAGATACTTTAAGATCAGGAGTACAATTCTCCACCACGGTTCTTTCTACCGTTTGTAAACCAAACTAGGGAAGGGAACTTTCTTAGGAACCAAAAGACACAAATTAGGTGTTTCTTTGTTATGAAATATCATTGAAGAATCTGGTAGCTTATACAGATGTATCCATGATCGAAATAAATAAATAATTATAAGGTATATTCAAACAGTAGCATGGGCTTAAAACACGATCTCGGTTGGGAACCTATGCTGTAATTCCAGAGCCTTTGACGCACTACAGAAATTGATTGTGGTAAAAATTTGATAAGCTAGTCGAATTTTAAGAATAATTGACTAGATATTGAAGAAATTGATCTATCGAAGAATCGGAACCAATTCGATAGATTATCCAATAAAAAGTAACTAGCAAACAGAAGGTCAACAAGGCTAACAAAAAAAGCAATACTATCATTTAAGGTATTGATTAGACATACCAAATGTGCACTTTGCAATATACAAAAAGGATATTAACATCAAAATTTCGTAACCCACTCAATTAACACCGACTACAATCTGATTCCATAATTAATGTTTTTGGCCTTGAAACTAATAGAAATTCTGAAAAATATTTTGTAGTAGAAACACGTAGTTATATATCGGAAAGGGAAAATGTGAGCAGCCTCATCTACGCGTTATATTCGAACTATTGGTTCGTTAATAAAAGCAGGTATGTGTAACAAAAGTGCTAATGATAATTTATGAATAGAACGAGACCGGTTACTTCTGTTTATAGATATCATTACATTTGTAAGAGCGTTTTATGGCGGCCCAGTCGGTGGATTTCATCTATGTATAAGGAATGCTACTACGTTTATAACGTTTTAAAATGTTTAAAGGCCAAATTTTATTTCGTATCTATTGTCCGTTCGGAATTTTTAATTTTTCTGTGAACTGAATAATGACAGGATAGTAAAATATTTTTAGATAATGTCGCCATTAAACCTCTTCACAAGTACCCACATATAAGTAAAATCCTAACAAAAAATAAAAATGGACAAAATGGATTCTCTGAAATATACATATATTTAGACTTTTTTTTACAATTTTAGTATCCTCTGTTGCTTCTGTCCAATCTCTTTTAATCCAATCCGTGTTTTCTAAGCATTTCCCATCTTGTTTTACTTAAATAATAAGTATTTGGTCATGTGCGCCAATTCTCTGTTAGATGTGTTAGCTAATGTGTGAAAATAAACTTTAGCAATACAATTACTTAACATCAGCTTCTTTTCCCGGAATTTTGTCCAATCCTTTAACATTTAAGAGAAAGTTTGATGACACCATATGTAATATGGCTATTCTATAATAGCTTTCTCGACATTCGATACCTTCAATCTCATTGGTAACTGAACGAGTCTTACTTTGAAGTTCGTCCTGGAGTTCTACATATATGTACATATACAACGGCGAAGACGAGGAATTTCTTTTTCAAACAATTTTATTTTGGAAATTCTCTTTACAGATATGTTGTTTTTCACCCTATCTTCCTTATGTAAGAATAGCAACGACCATTTTTAGCTGGATGGATTGTTTACTTGAAATCCTATTTGTACAACACTATAAATGGCGCCAGGTATAACAAAAAACTATTCTTCCAGTGCATGCTGCAATAGTTTAATATAGTTTGCCACACCTAGACGATTCATACCCTCAACTAGGGACACGTCCTCAGCTTTTCAAACAATTTAAATGATCTTCTAACAAAAAACATGTTCCGATTGAAACCATCGATTTCGGGAAAATTATAGCCACGCTGTGGAACATCTTATAGCTCCAAAAAGAAAACTGTACTGTCCCATCTTTCTAATAATAATAATAATAATAATAATAATAATAGTAATATAACTTTATTGTCCAAACAGGTACAACCCAAAACAGGACAAATATAAACAAAAGATCCAATTCAAATTGAATAAATGCTACGACAACCAAACAAAAAGTTGCGCATACATACAAAAGCAATAAAAAAAATGAAATGAATGCAATAAGAACAGAAAAAATTAAGTCGATTACAACTTATTGGCAATAGAGCATACAATAGAAATTGGAGTTCCTCGTAAACAGTTGGTAATCGATAACAGCACAGAGTTCTTGAGGGAATACGAGGGACAAAGAATGGTATGCGTTGAAGAAGGAAAGGACAATCTGTGGTATTGTTAAGTAGATTGTTTAAAAATTTTAAACACAACCCATCTCTTCTCGATGTTATGGAAGACATATCGTGACGCGCCAATAGATCGGCAGAGGGAAGACCTCTAGGAGAATAAACACCGTCCAATTTGTAAGAAAGGAATTTCAAAAATTTGTGGTACATACGATCGACTTGTAACCATTCACTAGCGTATATGGGATACCATATCAGTGCAGCATATTCGAGTTTGGAAAGAAGGAACGAGTAATACAAAGTTTTAATCAAATGAATATCTTGGAAGAACCTGGAGATACGCATTACGAAACCCAAAGCTTTCGAAAATTCAGAACAAACTTTAGCGAAGTGATATTCAAAGGAAAAGCTGGCATCAAACAATACACCCAAATCAGTAATAATAGACTTTCTCTCAAGAAAGTAGTCTTCCATATAGTAAGAGACGATCAACGATACGATGTTGTACGCGTGTAGGATACAATGTAACATTTACTAGCATTAACATCGACGACAGCATTCCACCAGCTTATCTAAGTTAGCCTGAAGGATGAATGAATCGTGCACTGTGGAAATCTGGTTGTACAGTTTAATGTCATCAGCATAGGCAAGAACAGGATAGGAGAAAGAAAGTAGGAGATCATTGATAAATTAATTGAACAATAGAGGAGCCAATTTGGAACCTTGCGGAACTCCAGAGCTTGGAGAAAACTCGTATGAAAGAAATCCATTGTATAGGACATAGCATCGGCGATCACTCAAATATGAATCAAGCAGCTTGATAACTGGTGGAACAAAGCCAAAGGAACTTATTTTATCCAGAAGAAGTTGATGATCTATAGTGTCAAACGATCGTGAAAGATCAGTTTAAACATCTAATTGGCCCCGTCTATCAAGAACTTCATCTATCTCTTGACTCATACGAGCCAAATTAGTAGTAGTGGAGCGACGCTGCACAAAGCCATGCTAGTTTGAGATAAGTATGCACGTACGTTATTATAAATGGAAGTATACAGATGTTTTTCGTAGACAAAATAGAGATGGATCTATAATTAGAAAGAAGCATTGAGTCATTCTTTTTTAAAACAGGACATATTCTGGCGCGTTTCCACAAGGTATAGGGAAAACATTAGTACGAATAGATAAGTTTATAATGACTTTTAAGGGATAAGCAAAGACGTGTCGACAGTCACGAACAAGGAAGCTAGGATTAAGTTGTCACCGGTAGTTAGCTTATTAGGTAACTACCGGTGACGACTAAGCTCCTCTTCAGTTGTCGGAAGGATATGTAATGGCAAGGTGCTACCTTGGTGACTCTGGAGATCCACCATCGCAGTAGGTGCATGCACAGCAGAAAAAGTATTGGCGAAAGCATTAACCATATCGATGGACTCAGTATACTCGTTCCACAATGAGTCGCATAGTCTCCCAGGAATTCTGGTTGATCGTTTCTTGGCATTAAGAAAATTCCATAGAATAGATGGCCTTGATGTTGTGTTCAATGTTGGAGACGTAATCATTATAGCTGGCAGCAATTTCAGTTTTGCATAGTGTCCTTAATTTCTTAAATTCAGTATGGTAGTAAGCAATCTAATGTTCAGGAGCAATTTATTTCTCATTCTACAGCTCACATTATTCGTCATCTTCCTTTTCAAGAGTTTCGCTTGAAATGTCACATTTTTTAAGGCATATTTTACCGAAGATTAACAGATCTAATTGCTAACCTCAGATAGATTTTGTTCAGTATAATTTCTATGATTTGAGTTACATCTTCTCTATCCCGTTAAGTGTTTTCGGCAATTACTTGGAAATGAATTGAAACTGCGAAATATGTCTTTCGTCTGGTCGTTCCGAAATGCTAGAAACGATAGTTTTTGTTCTCTTGAGCGCTTTCATATAACTTTGAAACAAACAAAAAGATCCACAAAAATCTGGATTTATGAAGCTTGAGTTAAGTTTTAGATGTTCAATATTAGTCATTTCAATATCATTATGATATTTACACCCATAGCGTAAATTTTGCTTATTGAAGGCAAACACATTTTAGAGTTCTGTAGCATCAACATTGGATGCTGATTCTACTATATATTGGGAACATTTTTTGACATTGAAGCAAGTTAAAATTGGGATTGGAGGATTAATAGAAGGACTAAAACTATTTCGCCAATTGCCTATCAATGTTTCATGCTCAATAACTACACTCTGAGACGATTTTATATTTTATTACTTTTTTCCTTATTACGTGCTATTTATTACATACTTGTTTGTTTCATCCGTACTTGCAAAACACCCTGTGGATTTATATTGAATACATGTTTTTTAATTTATTCCTTTTTATCCAACTATTTACGTTGAAGAATATTTTGCTTGAATATCAGCGTGTAGATGTCGACAGAGAACATTTATTTCAAGCCTCATTATTTCCTCCTAGAACATTGAGTTTATTTAATAATTCCAGGAAGGTAGGTAATACGCTTCCAATTACTTACTACCTTGCACTCGTTATATTAAAAAATATTTACGCCGCCATCAAACACTTGCAGTATCAGCAGGTAGTTCGCTGCAACCGATCTTAACGTGAGCTTTAGCACAATTACGCCAGACGGTTCACGCTGCTCGTTAGCTATTAATTTCTCGATGGAATCCGTTCACGGAATACCTGCCAGTTCCGATTTTCTGTTTTGAACGTAGACATCGCAAGTGTTTTTTTTCTTATTAAAGCTTGCTGCAAAATATCTTGCGTGTAATAAAGAACTATATACTATGTAAGTACACTGCAGGAGAGCTATAAAGAATATAGGTAATTCTTAGTATTCGATATTGAAACCAACCTGTATCATTTAATCCGTCCATCCACTAACGTTATCTATCGAAAGATGTTAGTTTTTTCTGTCTTCGCGTTATAATCAAGCAATTAAAAATTACTTAAAAGATTTCCTTCTAAAATCTGTTTATCGTATAGCCTATTTACAACCGAGCCTTACAAAACCCGTAAGCCTCCATATTTGGATTCCTAATTGACTCGTTTGTATTACATAAAGTTGCGTTGAGTGAATTCATTTAGTGAAAGAAAAGGAAAACGGAATTGATCGAAGTCTACGTCACTGTATCTATAATTAAGTACAGATACACGAGCAACATTTTAACTTCCTTAATTGGTATACTCGGGAGTAATAGCAAACGGTTTGTGTTAGCGTTTTGTTTTAATTATATATGGACCGAATCAGAAAAGCACATTCATTGTGCATAAGATATAGTCTGTTTCTAATTATATAAGATAAGAAAAGCATTAGTCTATTGGCTAGTTCTGTCGTACAAAAAGTGCATTTGAAGGATAATGAATTGCTAATGAATTATATGAAAAGCCTTCCTTAACATATTTTATTCCATCATTTCGATCCAAATTCTTTTTCAACCAATATCTAAAAGGTTATACAAAGCTTAAGAAATTGCTTTTGCTATTTGAGGAATAGAAAAGTATTTGTGTATAGGTATCCGACATTTATCTTTTTGTGTATAGGTACCTATCCCACATTTATCTTTACTAACTACTTTACACTTGAAGTGTAAAGATGACTTTCAGATAACCTATAGTCTCAGCAATTGCCAAAAAGAAAAGGAAATAGTTTAGGAGTGCAAATATATGTATAACTTGAAATGTGCTATATACTGCGAATTCGTAATACCATATTACCTTACATACACAAGATGAATACTTAGGCGAGTTTGTGGGCAGCGTGAAACTGTTTTGATTCCGTTGTGTTCGTGTCCGACCTGTCGTGTACAGAAAGCATACAACCGTCAATCGTTTATTATTTGAACGATATTCACTTGATGATACGTCCTTGAATTCTTGTTTCCATAGAAGGAAACTTTATAATCTATCAGATGATTATACATGCTGATTTTACTGTGCGTAACATGCTATGTTTATTCAATTGTTGTCGGGTTAATAATAGAGAATACGAAAAAGAGAACTTGAAGTAATTACTAATAAGTGTACTGCGTACGTTTTCCGATACGAATCAGCTATACTCCATACATTGTATGCTTGAATGACGTCCCATACTTTTATTTCTACATCGCACTTAAGTTTTAATTAAAATTAAAATTACTGAAGGCTACGAGTGCTTAAAAAAGAAATCCTTGATTGAAGATCACTATTTAGCACTATTTTAGTAAAATTTTACATTTTTCCACCTGAGATATTGCCTTAACTCAACAAGAATGCCTGTAATCGCTTCATTGAAGTTTTAATAATGGAACAGCATTAGATGGTTGGTCACAACTAGTTGGGATGTTACTGTGGTGATGCTTTCCTCAGTAATAAATGTCATCAAAATTGACCAAAGTCGGTTATTGTGATTTATCAAACAGAGCTGACAGATTGACGCATACAGGTCAGAGAATATACATTAATATTTACATTATACATATGTAATAGCTTCCAAAATTTGAAGACTGGTTCACCATATGTGAATTTAGGCAAAATTTTGTTAAACGACAAAGTGATGAGAAGTTTTTAGCCGCAAGTGTACAATTTTGTAAGAAATAACTTATCAATATTCGTACCATCCGAAAATAACAGTGGAGAGCGATGACTCAGGAAGAAGCTGAAATAATTTAAAGAAAACACGTTTTGGAGATACCAACTTTAGAATGAAAAATATTTTTAAAGAATTGATTTAAATGCATGCAGAACAGCAACATATTGTTTTATGCAATTACTTTCTTACATATACCATTTTTTTAACAAGTAAATTGAATAATTAGTATGTATTTCGTTCTAAACTATAATTGTCATATGTACACTACCACTCAGTGAAGTTCGGTCATGCAGTAAAGAATTATTAAGTCATTCTGTATACGATTTCTATTTTTCTATTTTCTAAGGGATTAAAGCCATAAATTATTATGTAAATCACAAGTAATGCGACAACCATAATACTAAAGCATAAATATGCATAGGTATACTTAATTCTCTTTCCAACAAATTTCTCGGAAGCACCGGAAGTCATTTTACTGTTAAAGGTAAGTTTGTGTGCATCTGTCGTTTTGACGAAAAAAATTTAAAAAAACTAATTCGAAAATGGCACGTGGAAAGCCTACCAGTTTAGAAAATCGTTCGCGCATTATTACATTGTTTGAAGAAGGATATTCGGGACGACAAATTGCCAACAGAATAAATATGAGAAGTTCTACAGTAAATGACATCATAAAGCGATATCGGGCAACAGGAACTTTAGCAAATCGTGTCCGTCCTGGATCATCTAAGAAAACGACAACAGCTGAGGATTTGAGAATAGTAGTATTAAGTAAGCGCAACCGAAAATTAACAGCGCCCCAAATTGCAACCAAAGTTAATCGCGGCCGTAAAGAACAACTTTCGGTGAGTGTACAGTAAAACATCGGCTTTAACAAGCGGAACTTCATGGGCGCATAGCCACTCGAAAACCTTTATTACGTCATGGCAACAGAGGGAAAAGACTTCAGTGGGCTCGTTCTCATCGGGATTGGTCATTAGATGATTGGAAACAAGTACTGTGGAGGGACGAATCAAAATTTGAGATATTTGGGCAAAACCGACGAGTTTATGTCCAGAGATCTAAAACCGAAAAAATTATCCCGGACTGCATTTTACCTACAGTGAAGCAAGGACCTAGTTCTGTGTTAGTGTGGGGATGTTTTTTCTTTGCTGGGACGGGAGATTTAAGTCGAGTGCAAGGTGCAATGACAAAAGAAAATTATTTAGCAATACTCCAGAATCATGCAGTGCCATCAGGATTGCGGCTAATAGGCCGTAACTTTACTTTTATTCAGGACAACGATTCTAAACACGCTGCGTTCGTGTGTAAAAACTATTTAAGGGAACAAGAAGACCAGAACACGTTGATAATAATGACATAGCCCCCACAGAGCCCCGATTTGAACCCAATCGAGCTGTTGTGGGATGCGCTAGACAGACGGGTCCGAAAAGTGTGCCCAAATTCACAAGAGCATTTGTGGAATATTCTGCAGCATGAATGGAATAACATTCCACAATCAGTTTTAACAAAACTTATCGAAAGAATGCCTAAACTAGTTCGAGCGGTGATCAACAGCAAAGGGGGTTTTTTCGATGAAAAGAAAATCTAATGTTTTTATGTTATATTAAGCCAGAATTATTTTTTATTAATATATTTGCATCTTTTTTACCTATACTTACAATAAACTTGCATTTTGTTTATCACTTCGTTTGTTTCTGTAAGTTTTTTACTAACTGACCGAATTTTACTGAGCAGCAGTGTATATCGTTTTGTAGTATTCGAAAATTTACGTGTAAGGGAACCTAATGGGGCTCAACACATAGGATTAATATGATCTCATACTAGTAACTGAGTACTAATGAAACATTGTTTTTGATTCTAGGTATTTCAGCAATATGGAATGAAGGACTGCGTGGAATG
>SMLS01054320.1:0-14029 GCA_004785975.1 Popillia japonica
TACTTTCCATGAGTGTACATACATACATACATACCACTACAAACGAATACGTACCATTCATAGCTGGTTAATTTTTACTGTCATACACGAGCTGATTTATTCGCAATTCAACTAATAATAATTTTTTTAATACATATTTTTAAATGTATGTACTTATGTACTAAACTAAATAAAAATGCGCCAACCAGATTATTGTATATTGATTTTAGTAAGTACTTACCTATGTAAAATCATGCCGTGATAGAATATTTATGGACTTCGCGTAAAAGGAAAGTTAATTATGCATATGTATATGTATGGACTGTTTCGAATTTTTAAGTAATTATTACAACATCAATCGTTACAAAAAAAATGATCTTAAGTATGTAATTTAAAATCGGCGGGTAATTAGTGTACATATATGTATGTATATGTTTTGTTTTTGAGATTAAAGAAGTAATTTTTAAAATACATACAACAAACTGAAAAATTCTCAACAATCTTCCGTTTCGTTCGACTAACAAATAAATAAAGTAATATGTAGATATTTACTTAATTAACTAATGGATCATTTTACGTGTATCGTACTAACACCGTGCTGGTAATAACTTTTCAGGGAACAAAGTTATGGATTATAATGGAATATTTAGGCGGGGGATCCGCTTTGGACCTGATGAAAGCCGGCAATTTCGAAGAGATGCACATCGCCATCATATTGCGCGAGGTGCTGAAAGGCTTGGACTATCTGCACAGCGAACGCAAACTGCATAGGGATATAAAGGCGGCGAACGTCCTCCTTAGCGAGATGGGCGACGTGAAACTGGCGGATTTTGGCGTCGCCGGCCAATTGACGAACACGACGAGTAAACGGAACACGTTCGTCGGTACGCCGTTCTGGATGGCGCCGGAGGTCATCAAGCAGTCGGCGTACGACTCGAAGGCGGACATCTGGAGTTTGGGCATCACGGCGATCGAACTGGCGAAGGGGGAACCACCTAATTCCGACCTGCATCCGATGCGGGTGCTCTTCCTCATACCGAAGAATAATCCGCCGCAATTGAACGGCGATTATAGTAAATATTTTAAGGATTTCGTCGAGGCGTGTTTGAATAAGGATCCGCAGAATGTACGATTATTCATTAATTAAAAATGATTAAATTGTGATTGTGTATTTATTAATGATTTTCAGAGACCGACGGCCAAAGAACTGCTTAAATATCCGTTCATCAAGAAGGCGAAGAAGAATTCGTACCTGATCGATCTGATCGACCGCTACAAGAAGTGGAAATTACAGAAGAACGAAAGCGAAACGGAATCGGAAAACAGCGATTCGTAAGTAACACTTATGTATGTAGGTTCAATGTAGGTAATCCCCCTACAACGCCTTTAATAATATGTACCTTTAGTTGTTCGTGACACGCAATTAATTCGCGTTCTCTTGCTTCATCTAGGGAAGATTCGAAACAGGAGAACGATCTGGACGAACCGTGGATCATGACGGTCAAGGGTAACCATCCGGCGGCGGCGGCAGCGGCGGCAGGTTTAACCGGCGGCATCGGCGGTAATACTAAGCAACAGTTGGCGAACGTCGTCAATCATTCGGATGATTTGACGACGATCACGATGACTACGACGACGACGACAACGGGTGCGTCGATAAATCATAGTAAGGGAGGAGCGACGACGGCGGCGGTCACGTCGGCGATGATGATGATGAGCAATTCTACGGCGACGACGGGAGCGACGACCCAACAGCAACATTACCAGCACCACCACCACCAACAACAACAACAACATCAGCAACAGCACCAGCAACAACACCACCATCAACACGGGAAGATACATCAGAACGGTTCGACGGGAGGAGGCTTGCAGGCGAAGTCTCCGCCGAAAGATTCTAATCTGAACCACTATAAAGTTGACAAGCCAGGAAATCAGGTTGGTCCAGATGTTAACTCCTCCTTGATTGATATCGGGATTCGTTTTTCCCCTATTCCCCTACATGTAATGGCATATTTTATCATCACGAACAACGTCATTGTTTTGATACCGCACGCTGTAGCAATCAAAAATAATATTGTTGATCGAATACAAATGTTCAATTGTTTTTAGAATCCACGGAAACATTACAACGGTCGATCGGCAGAGACGTCGCCTCATAAATCGACGAACGAGGCGATAGAGGAATTGAGGAACGCGTTCGAGATCGCGGAGAGGTCCAGCCCGGGCATCAGCGAGGCCTTCATCTGCGAAATGGTACAAAAACTGATGCCATCGATAACCGAACAGAGACTTAAAAGTGTGATGGATAAGGTTACGCGGTAAAGGTCGAAATCCCGACGAACGGACGTCATCACACGTTATTACTACTACTACTGCTACTACAGACATATTACATACATTACATCAAATATACATACGTATATACATGCATACATACATGAACACAATACACACACACATACGTCAGTTATATAAAGAGAAATAAACAAAAATCGTTAAAACATACATAGAATACCTACTCGCTATGATTATACTACAATATGCTACTGTTACTACTACTACTACTACATTACGACGTCTGTTAAGCCAAGCTGTTGGGGGAGAGTATTAGAGAGTAGTAAGACAAAAGTTCGTTTACGTTTCTAACGGGAATATTTTCCGGGAATATATGTATTAAAAAGGAGAAAGATAAAAAACAGAATATGTTCTAATGTGTATATTTATTTTGAAAAGAGATCAAGATGAAATGATATATAAAATATTTATATGAAGGAGGGGGTACTGGATAGTACACGGGCGCGTTAGAATTCCGTCGTGATTCTGTGGTTTCGTTCGTTTATTTTCGTAATTCTTAAATTGCTCGTCGCCAAACGGGACGACAATTCCAATCGATAAGATTCATTCTTCGACTAATTCTTTCCGGCCGAAGAAAATATATGTAATAATATTAATTATTGCTTTTATTATCGATATAAATAAATATATATATATTTTGTTTCGTTTCACTACATACGTAGATATTAGATGATGTATAACAAACATTCTACTAAGTATGTATTATTATCGCTCACCCTCGGTTTTAATTTAGGAGAACATGGGCAGAAATTGAGATGGAAAGATGTTTAAAGATGCATTCTAGTAGGTACATACATATTTAAAAAATATAAAAAAGATATTTATAAACAATAGCCGCGGTTAACTGTCTTGATACGTTTTCCAAAGTTCTCTAGATAGGTACATTTACAACACTCAAGTTACTACTGTATGTACATATCTATATGTGCTTTATCACCAGTCACAGTACGTATTCGAGGTTTGTTATTTTACCCCTTCTATTTCGATAAATCTGCAGTCGCGTTTTGTTTGCCTAATGTTTGAAAGGCAGAAATGGATACATTATTGCTATTAATATAACGAGATTATTATGCGATTTATAATAACTGAGGACGTTGCCAGGCGACGAGGCGCTTCGCGCCGAGTCGCCTGTGAAACGTCCGAGGCTTTTATAAATCGTATAATAATCGAGTTGCATTCAAAGCTTTATCGTATCATTGACAACGATGGAAATCAAAAACTTTGTTCATTGTAATTTATTGTCATTTTACCGTGTCATAACGTAACTAACGTATTATATTTCCTAACTAACGTATTATGAATTGTTATGATGTTATGATATCAATGATATGTAATAAAGGTTTAACTTAAAGTAAGCTTAATTGTCAATGATACGATAAAGTGTTTAACGTTTCAAAATCGTTCTTGCATGGCCGATAACTTTTGTTCTCCCGTTCTATTTTCTCTTTAAGGCAAGTTAATAACAATGACAGTATTACTTTTTGTATATACTGTTTTTCATTACAAAGTGCGGAATGAGAATAATGTGTATATGATCTTTTTTATGCTTCAATTACAGATTTTTACTATTACGAATCAAATGACAAAATTTCTTTGAGAGTTCCTGCCTTTCCACGGAATAACAAACTTATCATATGTTTTAAAATGTGCAATCGCAAATCTCAATCTTCAAATATGCAATTATAAATTTCGCTCGCGTATGATGTACAAAATAAACGCAATTCTCTGAGAATACAACTCAAGCAAATTACGCGGTTGGTGAAATTATGCCAAACTTGCCAGATCTATGCGCTCAATAAGAAGAAGAAGAAAAAACCAAGCCAAATTTTAGCATTTTCAAATAACTTGATCAGCACGAAACTATGCAACTTTGGGCATAATTTAATTGACTTCCTCTATGTTCCCGTTTCGATGTCGGAATGATGAATTTTCATTTTAGGTCACACTGTACACGTGCATGTAAATATAATTAAAACCGAGGGAAGCAATATAACAATACAGAGAACACATTTGTAGGTATTATGTGACTTTCGTGTCAACTTTTGATCAAAACCAATCTTCCTTCCCGTTTGTTGTTATTGTAATTATTGTAAAATAAATATAAGGATAAGTTTGAGGATAACGACGACAGTACTAATTATAATTACTATTAAATAATATTCGATTTGTGCGTGCGTGTGTACGTGCGTGCCTGACAAATATGTGTGCGTGGGAAAGAGAGTAAAAACGCTAATCAGCCTTTACGCTTCTTTAAACAAACAAAAAATCGATTTTGTATCTAATATTAAAACAAAAAAAATCAAATGATATAACTACATAATAATTAATATTACCGTTACTATAATAATAAGGTGATGATAATAATATATTAATGAAATTTGTCCAGGCCAACCGTTGACTGAATGGAGAAATTAATTCTGTCAAGACCTGAGAAAGGAATCCGATAATAATGAAAGATTATTTTAAAATATTAATTTTTATTGACCGGAGAATAATAAAAAGATGATGAAGAGAGTGTATTGAAGGAAAGCTTTAAATAGTTTTTTAAAAATAAATCTGTTATAAATTTAATTGTGCAATTGTTTTATTTCCTCTCCTTAAATGTTAAATATTCTAAGGTAAGTAAGTGTATGACGAATAGTTTAACCAAGAATATCCGTTGGAAAGAAATATAGTGTAGTTATACATAATATTTATTTAAACAAACACATACACACCACTAGCAACGTTGTGGAATCTTATTGTACTAAATGGCGTATTTATATTGTAAGGGCAGACAGTATGTCGCTTCAGTAACCCCAACCTATCGGTTAGAGCTCTCGGAAGAAAATTTATTCATCTAGGCAGATTTGCGTACTTGTAGGGCTGATCCAAGTTTCATATAAATTAAAGATGTCAATATTTTACCATATACTATTTCATTTAATCAATATGTTTCTTGTTACAGTATCAATGGTCTTCAGTTTGGAGTTTTTATTCGATTGTTACTGTTTATTCCGAATCTGCAACCTCTGACCTGCTGCTTGGTGATATACTTTGTAGATACATACATTATTCATACATACAATACTACCTACATCTGCAATCCTGTTCTTAAAAGTTTCCATTTTAAAATTTAAGATATGCTAAACGTTCGTAATTCTCTTAAGACATATTGCATGCAATTGAGTTACATTTTTTTATCGTATCATACATTAACAAACTAATACGCGCATCTGTTCATGAATAATGAACTTAAAGCACAAAGACGTTACTAAAACAAAATCATTAGATAATAATACGTTTGTAGGAATAGAAAGTTATTGTATAGATAGTGTAGGATTTGACCTTTCAAGTATTTTTTCTATTTATAGAAATTGAAAAAATGCGGTTATTGAAATTTATTCCGTAAATTAAGAAAAAAAAATAGCAAGAAATATATAGATGGATACTATAAAGAATATTTTTGAATAGATTTTATTTGACCTTTTGTAAAATACAAATATACGTATATGTACCTAATAATATTTTCGACAGAAATATTTACCAGAAATAGAGAATATATGTATATGTACAACGCTTGGAGTTTTAATTTATGTATATGTATGTACATTTTATAAAACTTACCTTTTCCTATAATAATAATAATAATAAATATATAATTATTTTACTTAATTACATGTCATTAGAATTAAATATGAATTTACAAATATTTATCGCATATATGAAACGGATCTAACATTGGAAAATAAAAAAGACAATATATTTTACACGCGCAAGTTGCTATTGGTAGATCGGACGTATTGCAAAAGTTCCTCAGAATCTTCGCAGACCACTGGTTTCTCGTGGTAGCAAGCTACATCATGCCAGGCGATACCATCGTTGTAGACGTTGTTCAGAATGGACAAGCAAGATTCGGTAGTGCCGTTGATGTCGAATTCGGCGTTATCCGGCTGACGTTGTTTCTTATGTCCGGTTGGAGACCACGGGTTATATTGCCAACCGGCCGGCGTTTGGTTGGTCGGAGGCATTTTTTCGCGATTCGCCGACCAGAACCATCCGTAGACATTTTTCGGTTCCAAATCGGGACGATTTTCGCAACCTTTAAAGTCGCACAATCTTCCAGACGTCCAAATGTAGGGTACCTTATCTGTAACAAAGTAAAAGAAATCCTCCGTAAATAGCTAGTTGTTGTATCGTTAAAATCTTTTGTATGTAGTGTACATATCTACGTAATGGATACATTCATATTCGTGTAATTTTGTTTGTATTTGAAATAATTGTTTGCTGTATAAACATATTCGGGAAGGGAAACTTTTTTTGTATACATATGTACATACATACCTACATACTTACATATACCGCGACCTTGTGAATTAATTCGATTTATCCAAGGACGATTTAATAATCTCAAATATTTGAATAAATAACGATATACATATGTGTATATGTACGTCACGTATACTTACTATTTAAAAAATACCAATATACACGTTAGAAAATTGTAAATGGATTAAAAGATGTAATAATTAAATGATGATATCTATGTAATGTTTGCTGTTCTTCGTACTGATTCGGAGTGAATTCGAGCGAACGTGATTTCATTTTTATACAAAAAATGTAGAATTAAAGTATATTAGGTACTTACTATTTATTTATAATATAATTTAGAGTTTCTTAGTGTACCTGTGCTATTGTATTCAATGCGATCAATTACGATTTCTGCACGAAGTGTATAACTTGGTAATTTTGCCTGTAAACTAGGACAAGGATGAACCGACGACACACAACTTAGAACTTATTTAATTATTATTTCGTACAAATCTGGTGTATTCGAGCGTTCGTAACATTTACTCAATATACATATTTGATGCGCTTCGATTGTAAAATAAGTGTTTAACAGCTATCTTATGGTGTATGTATATATTATCCTTGATAATTTATTATTATTATTATTTTGTCATAATAAATAAAATGCAGCTCAATACACATACCTACCTACATATTATTGTCGTACAAGTCGCACGTAACTTAAATAAACTTAATTTTCTCATATAATATACGTACACTAATGCGTTTTCGGTTAGTATCTAGTTAGTACAATCTAAAACATTTCAAACAGTTATAATCTTGTTTTACATTATTTGAAATTGCTAAAATGCACCAAATATTTTGTTTTACTTCAAAGAAAAACCGTTCGCGGTCATGTGCTATTATGTACTATGCTATGTATGTAAATATAACGAAACCGTTATGTATGATAATAATTATACGATTAATACCGTGTGTATGACTCTGTTGTCTCATTTTGTTCTCATTTCATATAACAAATTTTAAGAAATAATATTTAAAATGTTGAATTTTGAAAAGATATTGTTCTACAAACGACATAATTTTCAAAATCTGCGACTGATTCATCCTTATCCAAGAAGAACCGATTGCAGATATAGGAAATTTACGATTTTCTATAATTTTCATTAATCAGACATTTTGGTTTGTTGTTAGCAGAATGTCACGGTAACTCGACATATCAACGATGCTAGAGGCGAAACCTACTGGGAGGTGGGGGGCTGTCAGAAGGACACAGTAAGTCGACGTGTCAACGACGCTAGAGACGAAAACCTTCTGTCGTGTAGGTATATCTTGCGCGTTTTATTTTTATTTGTACTGTATATATTTTAGTAACTATAGGACACGGTCAACAGCCGGAAACCCTCATAACAGTGACAAACGATATGCTTTATATTATATCGTACATAATTAATAAGCGATAATTCATTATTACTTTATAAATAAATCCCACACGGCATCACCAGCGGGCATCACTGCTATTTCTAAATCGTCCATTACGTGTTTAGTTTACAATTATTCTGAATGTGAACCGGGATTTTCGTATTCTCACATTATTTAATTTGTTTGACATTTCGTGAGATATACATACAGGAACTTAAATTGTATCTGTATGTATATGTATATGTATAACAACTGCATTAAAAAATGTTATTAAACGTTGTTAAACAATTAAATTTAGTAATAATGCATTATTAACATTATTGAATTTATACCCGTTTATAAGTAAAAACTTGTGGATTACTTAATACACAAAATACAATAATGTTATTTAAGAAATAAAAATGATAATTTTAATAGTACACACATATTTAGAAATTCGTGTAATAATTGATTTCATTACTTTAGCAATAGTTGGTAAACTTCATTGTCGTGAATAGCGAATAGTCGAATTGCTATCTCTTGAGTAACGATTAAACAGTTTTGTGTATGTAGATATGTTTTGTATTTAATATTTATTGATTTATACCTAACCCTGAAATTTACCAAAATATCAACTACAAGAATAATTGTCACCGCCACCAATTAAATTGTAATATTGTCGAGTTTAAGAACATTCTTATCTACATATGTATCTGATTTTATAAGTATAGATGTTTTACATTGCTAAAAGCGGAGGAAATACATTAAGAGAAGATTCCATCCATTTCAACAAACACTATTCAATTGACATTTAAAAAACCTCTGACATTTCTCCGCTTGTTAGCGATTAAATAAGAATTAAAAAAAGAAAAAAAACATTCCAAGTTGTAAAAGTTACGAGAAAGAGAGTGAGAGAATAGATGGGAAAAAATATCACTTCTAGGATGATACAAATTTTTAATAATGTCACGTGACTTGGCGTGTTCAATAGAGTTACCTTAACATTATTATTTAATAAAAAAAAAACCGGATTAGACTTGAAACTGTGTCGACGTTTCAGAACAAATTATTCGAATCGTTAAGCGCATCATTAATGCTATTCCATTCAACGGCATCATAGATAATCGATCCTACAATTTAGTTACACTTTATTACAAGAAATAACTACCTAACATAGTGCGAAGATGATGCAGATGCCAACTGAAAATGTAGGATAGAAGCATCATCTCACGATTTTAACCTATATTTTCACATCGTAACGTGCGCATTTACGAATTATGATTACCTACCGATGTATGTAGGTACTACATGCATTGTGCCAACATACATACGTATTAAGAGAGAAAATGTATTTCAACAACTGAGACGTTCGTTTGATCATCACGAGTTCTTCTCGTACGTGCGGTGTCATAATCTCTTGTTGAAAAAGAAAAAACGGCAACCACAATATACATACGGGAATCCATTTTGGTTGTTGAGTAACCAGCTAACAATTGTTCTTTGCGTGTATGCAAATGCATGAGATGCGAAAGTCTTTACAAACATTTAACAATAATTAATGTTATTAGCTGCCTGTAATACCTTAATGCCACTACTATCTGTGGATAGTATAGATTGACGATTTGAGTTTTTGCTTTCGTTCCATTGTGATCATTCTAGTAGTATAAAAATAATATATAAATACATATAAGATACAAATTGGACATTTTTCAACCAACTCGACTTATTGTTAGTGTCCGACATCGTGCCGCATAAAAGATTTATGTTGTACGACATTATAGCCATTATTTGCGTTTGTAGTGATTTCAAAGGTTAATTTCGCTATTAAGTAGGTACATACGAAACCTTTATCACACGATTTGAAGCAGCATTACAACAGAAGACGAAATTAATGGTGTTGCAATGGTGGAGTAGTTTCTTCAACTCCATTTATTGTACGAATGTTGTATAAGTATACATTGTATGTAATACATACATACCCTACACTTATTTACGTTATATACATACACATAGAGTTATTTAATAATTAAATACGAATTTTGCAATCAATAATTTGTATATAAGGCGAGAATAGATCTTTAAGATTGATAGTGTTCTTCACGTAAATGAAATTCATTGTAAGATAAAACCTTTATATAGCGGGTGAAGTGCAGGGCACCTTACTACATATTAGGTACAAGTCGCGATCATGATGTTGCATTTTCATTACTATGGAGCGGCGTAGCAAAACGGAACACTGATATTATGTTGGTAATTTGCATATACGGATCATGATTAATTTGAATTACATCCTACAAGTTAAGTGCGTACGTTTATTATACATATGGAAACTGCTCTATTAAATAGATTAATGTAACAAGTTTATCGCAATGAATTCCTTATTAGGGTAGCATTTTTTTACGATACATATTTAGGGTGTGTGTTACATACAGGCATATACATAATATAATGAATGTATGTAAGATACAGTGATTGCGTAATAAGAAACAACGAAGAATTCGAATTGGATTTCGTAACGTACCAAAAAACAAAAGCTATCGTCGAGTTGTCGTATTATTTACATATAGTAGGCATACTTGGTCGATTGAATAATTAATTCGATTTCGTTTTCTCATCCTGCTGACAAACGTCTACACTAAATTTAATAACATTTAAAAAGAAGCGTGCAGTACGATCTGTATTTAATCTGATTTTTATTTTTTTGAATAATCATTAAACATTGGTAACGCCAATTATAACGTACCGTATCCTTCGTGTTAAAGTAGCTGATAATCATACTTTGAAAATGTCGATCGTCCTCATTATAAGAATACATTTACAAACAAAACCGCACTCTGTCCAAACCATCTATCCATTAATATTATAATTTACATTCCTATACATGTAGACACATGTGCTCTAAATACAGGCTGTTCCCTGAGGTAACAGACAAAATTATATCGTGTATTCTAGACGTGATTCTGATCAAAAAAGTTCATATACATCATAGGTCAATTTCCTTTCGTTTTCGAGATATCGATAAAAGAAGAAATGTTTACCAATAGATATTTTATTAAGAAACTACATATAATAACATAAAAAACTAATATTGTAATAACCGCTCGAATTGTCTTCCTGCGCTTTCCGACCATGCAGCTAGTCTTTTTGAGCCCTGTTTCGTTGCCAGTTAATATTTACCAGTTCATTCCGCAAAGAATTACCGTTAGTATACGTATTACGCATGGTTACTATATACCATATTTAAATATTAGTTTTGCAGTTTTATTTATGAACAACCAGTAACTTGCTAACCAACAAATGTCAATTTAAATAAAATACATATACAAATTAGCAGCACTGCGCTAAGTCGTTTATTTATTTTTTGCATGTAAAATGCTAGCTCATATACAAAAAGCGTTAACGTAAGCGCCTTTCCATTTTTGTGGATATCTCAAAAATGAAAAGGAATTGACCTATGGTGTATACCGGTCGTTTTGAGAAATAGGATAAGTAAAGCCGGGAAGACGTAAGAGGTATGAAAATTCGCTAAGAAGTGGGGACGCGTATGAATCTATGAATGGTGTACTCTACAATATTGGTGGGGACGTAGCTCCCTTCACCTCCGCCCCGCTTTAAATATCCTATGACTCGAAAAGACCGGTATGTATGAACTTTTTTGATGAGAATCACGTTTAGAATACACGATATAGTGTTGTCGTTACCTCAGGGAACATCCTGTATATGTACCACAATACATATGCAAGTTTTCATGCAAATCTTATCCTTTTATATTTTAATGTTTTTAATAATTTTATTTAGGTAATCTTTAAATTGTAGTTAGGTACTGATATTGGATAGTTAAAACAACAAATGAATACTCACTTTGTTCTATTAATCTGAAGATCATATTATTTTCTTCTTGGGTTTCAATTGAGACCAAATCCATGCAGTATTCTCTGCACAAGTTGCGACCATCTAACCAGTCCATTTTCTTCTCTGCGAACGCCGGAACGTGAGCGCTGTAGAAGTAATTGTGTCCTCTAAATGAAAACTGTTTAGGTCCTATATCAGACAACACAAAATACACAAAAGTAATTAATTAAATGTTATTAATATGATGAAAATATTATTAGTTGCGGAATGTTATAATACATATGTATAGTAGGCATATACAATGCGATACTCGTATATCATCCATAAATATGTATGTAGGTACATACATTCTTGTACTTATGTATACGTATGTATCTACATATATTTTTTAATTTTACTTGGCTATTCTTTATGTTTTTGCTGCGTTATACAAGAGTGGGATAACGATTCTGGAAGTATATATTGTTGTTAATGAGTTTAGTGGATAGAACATGTCTTTATATGTTGCCATATTTTTCAGTTGTGACATCACCGATATGTGTATGTATAGGTTGGTATAGGTATAATATAGGTACCTATATTTGTAATAACTAGGTATCTGTGATACTTGCATACTGAAATGTTTCTAAATGTAACATACATATTATATTTTTACATGATGAGGAAGTTAGATGCCACGTAATAAAAAATTTCAATAACATGGCTTAAAAAAAACAATAGATTAAGTACTTCAAAACACAGTCAACTTTGGATTAACAACACTTTCGGTTTTTCAAATTACTAATAGTGCTTCCAGGATCGTTATTATGCTGCTTTATTCACACTGTATAAAAACACTATGTATTGATAGAATGTATAGTACGTATGCATGTAGATAACTACCACATAATAGGATAACCGTTTTTGAATACTAATTACGATACACATAACAAAATGTCACTTTTCTTTATTTGGAGAAAGCGATACTATGTACGTACCTATCTTTCTAAAAAAAATGCAAATACATCCATACATTGTTTCATCAGTACATATATACATATGTATGTATGTAAGTACATATATGCATGTTGTGGAAAAACATGACGAATTGTAGTATTTCTCTTATGTTGAAACTGCCATCCAATTGCATCTTTATAATCAAGGTAATATACAGTGTGAGTCTGTAATCTGGAATAAATTCAGTAAAGCGAAGCGAACGCTTGAAATTTGGTCCGCATGTGTAACTTGATATACCCTTTAAGAATAGGTTGCTATTTAAAAAAATTGTAAATGACGTCATATTTAAAATTTGGGACACGCTGTATAAAATTTTCTCAGATGAAAAAGTGGGCAATTTAAAATACTAATCGACGTATCCGAGCATATGGTTGAATTATTGCTGTGTTTCTATTCTTGCGAGAAACGTTTTTGCCCGAAAGCGGAGATTAACCTTACATTTTCATTAAACGTTTATCATGTTATCTGACATATGTATGTGTGGTTATTTATTTGTTACTTTACAATTAAATATTTTAACTAGAATATTACGTCCGGTTGACAGAAAGTTTATAGAAGCTTTGTTTTACAATAATACTAAATTTCAAATTCATCTTAACTAAGAACTAATAACTAGAAATTTTGAATATGTTCCTATAAACAATGGGTAGATACACTCCACATTGATATCTACTTAATGAAATAATCAAATGGATAAGAGAAGAATATATGGTAAACTAAATTAAATTATGTTATTACATATGTATATATGTATCTTTATGACTTACTATTGGCGCATTTTTGCGGAACAGGTAACGATAAAAATCGTCCCGGACGATTCGATACAGGCCTGGTTTGTGCTAGGATAGAGGCGACTAAAGTCGATGCTAATATACAGGTAGTTGTCACGACGTTAACGAACTTCATCTGCAAAAGATATAAAACCTTAGTTAATTCACAAATAAATGTTATATAAAACTTTTCTGATAGGTACATACCGTGTAGAGTCCGATTATTATAAGAAGTACATGTACGTCACGACTAAGATGCGCGAATTGTACTTACCATTGGCGTCGTAATAAATCTTAAAAAGGGGTATAAAATGTAAACAGAATCGTATAACCTACAAAAATTAAGTAGAAGCACATTAAGGTTATGCATTAATTATTGTTTT
>SMLS01054321.1:0-11255 GCA_004785975.1 Popillia japonica
TTTTTTGTTCGAAAAATATATGAATAGCAGCTCGAATCTAAAATTTTAGCACCTTTTTCGGTTTTTCCAAATTTTCGGCCAGAAGGAGAAATATTCCTAAATGCAACCTATACATATTCTGAAAGCTACGAAAATTTGCAACAGAGTGGTAGTGGGAAGCTCGAAAAACGCGCTTTTTCTGTACCAAAAGGCGGAGAATTGTTTGACCTCTTAATTTTTAGTGATGATAAAAACTCATTTAGATGGACCTGATGGATTCTCATTTACTATTAGTGTGATATAAGAAAGGAGAGAAGAATTTTGTCTCCTAGTGCTTTAGGAAGTGATAATCAAAAGTGAGATAACTTTTGTGGAATGCCTTCCACTTCTTATCAACCATAGATAGACGCAGACGATTACATCTTATTCAGCTTCAACAGGATATTTTGAAGACCAACAACACCACTGTGTGTACGTATATAAGTATGTACATATGTATATGTGTGTGGTGTATTATCCCGATTAAATTTCCTTCAATTTCTAGCACAATATAAGATTGACGATAAAAAAAATCATCTATTTATAGTGAGTGTTATCGGCAAGTGCAAACAGTTACGTTTTCTCAATGCATAACATCCTATGTTTGTGTACGAGTTTTACCCACATATTTGAATACGAAATGGCAAATAAACGGATATAAAGGTTACCTCTTTTTTCCATCTTCTAACTAAAAGCTTTCCTCGTTATAGATGCTAAAATAATTAATAAATATATATAAACGTCTATAATTTTGACATTGCTTTTGACAGCTGTCAGCTTCTTTGGCGTGCAATACTCTTCGGACCACTCGCAGCATGCGTTCTGTCAATTTGGTTAAATTTTTACCGGGAATGTTATGCTACTCAGTTTAAAGAAGCTCCCACCGATGATTTTTTGAAACTGGACATATTTTTCGAATTCGTCTGTCAAGCTCAGCCCACAATTCCACATACAGCAAATATGATAACAACTACTTCCTAATATAATAGCAAACACAGAGCTAAAAGATTATAGCCCCCTAAACTTGGTCCCCTTTATTGTAAACCAGCTAATTTGTCATTAATTAAATATCGTTTCTTAATCATTTGAAATTTGCTTTTATGTATTTTATTTATTATAATGAGGGTTTTCATCTTAAACACTTAACACACATTCTTCGAAATTTGTTGTGTAATCTTTTAAAATAATACTGACAGTATTGGATAACAAAAACATTCGATTTTGTTATGTAAATTTTATTAGACGTCCTAAGTAGTGTACATCTCTTTATTTTATGATAACCGTGTATAACATGTACTATCGAGGGCAAATGTAATGAATCAGACTTCAAGCAGGTATTCGACACATTTGACTACTCGCACTGGACGGCTGTAATTAGAATTAGAGATATGTAGATAAATGGGCAATAAATGTAAAGCGATATATTGTAATTTATCGCTACCCTTTGGTCTGCGGCTATACGACTTATTTTAGTTGCCCAGTTATTCTTACTTCAATAGTAATTCGGAAGGGAAAGCCCACGATAGACGCGTTTTATTACAGTTTGATGCATTACATTTGCCCTCGATAGTACATATATCTCTTACTTTGTTTGATTAGAGCATAGACAGGCTTTCAATATCGTTAGTACCTCATTTGTTTCTTCATTTCGGGAAGTTTGAAATATTAGATCAAAGAACATTAAAACTGATCTTGGAAAAATTTAAATTCAAATAACAGGAATTCGTTTTATTTCCTGCCGCTATAATAACAAATGATTCCGCAAAAAATAACATAAGATCGTAAATTTACCAGAGGATACTGTAGAGTAAACAAACGTTTAGTGTAAAAACGTAGAACATTTGTTTTACTTTTCAATTTTTTCAATTTTTCATTAGTTAGGTAATGAAGTCCACGAACGCCACTAATGTTAAATAAATTCTTCAGAAATGCGACAAATGGTAAACGAAACTTAGAACGAAAAATTAAAACAAAAAAATGAATACTACTAATTGTAAGTGATATAATCTAACAACGCATTTCTTCCTCCTTTTTTCGATAATGCTGCAATTCAACTGTCTTAACATTTATCGAGTATTCTCCCAAAACAAAACTCGAACGATACAGAAATCTTCGAATGTACTCGCATATTCCTGTCACGTCCGTGGATGTTCGCAATAACGCGTCCGATCACAGACTCAGACAAGACAAAAAAAAAACGAAAATACCTACCTACCGCTGCTATGTACACTGCTGCTCATATTAATTTGACCGCCTGATATATGTAATTAGATTAAGAAGGAAAGAAAATCGTGTTTGTAGATACATATTATAATAGTTACTTTACGAATTAAATTCTTTATTTAGCATGAGACTCTGCTTTGATGTTCAGGTTGGTGTTTATAATGTCTCTCAGGGGGGAAGGTTCGCTTACGTCTCGAAGTTCTCGCATTTACTCAATAAAAATCCGTGTCGTAGATAACAACTTATACTTTATTTAAACTTCTACACACATGAAAATAGGTAAATAAAAATGAATGCCTTTGTATCAATAATAGCTTAATTCATTCAATTCAAAAAAAAACTAAATTTACGTGGATTACATAAACCTTTTTCTCTATAAGAAATAATGGTTCGTATTATTATGAACTGAGGTTGATTTGACAAATAACTGGATGGCGCGCTCTGCCGGATTATAAATGAGTTAATTGTTATTTTTTTTTCAAATTAGATTTAATATAAATGCGAACGAAAAGTATTATAGCCGAACAATCTCAATAATTTAATTCAGCTCACAAGTAAAAATTTTCCTTAATAACTAACCTTTGTTTTTCATTTAATTTATTTTAAATTTTGCTGAAGTTCTCCGACGATTCCTCTCGATATAGCTAGATGGCGTCGTTCTCGTCTATCCGGTAGGTACGGTCCGACAGGTAAACTGCGGAATGTCAGGTGTGTTCTGGATCGGTCACCCAGCTGTTCTCTCCCTTGGATGGTTTTTTTTTTCTCGCAATTAAGGAATAATCGGGCTTGTTTTGTGGCTTTCTTGATGGTAATTCACTGTGATGTTTATCTGTCACTTCTGTTCAGGTTATCTTAACCTCAACTGTCACTGGTATTCGCTTGTTTACTAATTTTTATGTAATTTAGGAGCAAATTCGTACGTGGTGTCTCCTTTGAAGCCTAATACGAGAATGATGCGAATTTGTTGATGCATTATTCAAGTTTTTTCGCAAATCCGGTGTTCTAATTGGCTGATGAGTGGCGTCGTGAAAATAAACAAATGTGAAACGTTTTGCAACTTCAAATTCTTAAAATTAACTTTTTATTCTGTTTTTGGATCTGCAAATGATGGTGATATTCGTGTTGTCCATATTCCAAAATTGGAGAATTTTTGTCAATTAGAAATGCTTCGTCTTGTTTGGGATGTTGGAAGATGCAATGAGAAATTCTTGTGAAAATTGGCCTTTTCGTTGGAAATTGATGTTGGGACGTTCTTGCTGATGTTATTACCTATCTTTTCATACCAAATACATCTGTCATTCGGTGTTTTTTTCAAGAAATTACGTTTTGTGAGTTTTATGGCTTACGTCAAAGTGAAATTTTATGAACCCTTATTTCTTTTAACAATTTTTTTATAAAAATGTATGTCATGAATTAGAATATCACAATAGTGACTCTTTCTGCTGAATTATGTTATTGATTATTTTATTTTTAGATCGTTATCAGAGTTTGAAATCGACATTTTGACATTTGTCGAGTGATTTTCCTTATCTCTGGCATTTACTAACAGGAACTTTAATTACAGGCGTAAAATTATGCCAAGGCAAGTTTTTTTTATCTTATTTTAAAAAGAAAATTTAAAAAAATGGTGCAACTTTTTATGTATAATTCGCCTTTGTGCAACGGTGAATGTCATCCTAACTGGTATTGTATCCTTTTAATTTGAGATTTTGAATGTGAGTTTGGTGTCTGAGCTTGTGGCAATGTGATACTATCACAATATAATTAGGCATTCGACATTCTTGTGATATTTATTTCTCTTATTAAACAAACAATAACCGCAATTCCTAGAAGAATGTTCGAATTAATATAAGCGCTAGTGTATGTTATAGGCAGTTCCGTCGGAAATTTCGTTTCGTCGGTCGCATAGATTCCATGACGTCGACTATGCAAGAACCGGCATGTATAATATAATTACAAAGCGTAGAGTAGCGTTCAGCCGTACATGGAGACTTGATATGGTGTAGGTTGTTTTCTGTTTTTTTTTTACGTTCGAATAGCATTGAGATGTCCGTCCTTGTCTGTTACTTTTTTTTATAGGTGGTGAAAACTTGCGATTATTTGTAGTGCAAAAGTTTTCGTTTATCGTTTGCAAACACATAAATGTATGTATGTATATGGGGTAATTCTATAGGGTGATCGATCCATAAGCGAATATTGAATCAAATTAGTGGTTATTCTAGTGAAACAACCTTTATAGGTGAACTAAAGTAGACTTTAGAAAGTAGACTTTAGGGTTTTTTTCTTTATTGCAACACAATTACCGTAAAATCCTACCCCCATCACCGAATTACGCTTATTTGAGGAAGAATCCGTTTAAGAAGGTATTATGCAGGTGTATCGTAAACACCACAGCGTAAGCGAAATGGTAAACGTAGAGGAAAGGAATTCTCACGCGGTTACCGTTACGTCGACGTTAACGATTCTATGCTTAATAAAATTGGAGGTTATATTTCCACGCAATATACAGGGTATCCATTTCAAACTCCGGTCTTTGATTGTAGCTATATCGTTAATAGAAATTTTGATTGACGGTATGTTAATGAGGATAAAAAGAGCACATTTTAGAATTAATTTGACTTATACAGGGTGTCCCAAAAAAGCGTACCATCTAATTATCACTTTTTTTTAAATTGAATGAGCTACTTATTTCTATTGAACTGAGTGTACTTTCAGATGCTTTGTTCACACCTAAAATAATTTTGCTTTAAAATACGACGTTGCCAGGTTATTGAATTTTTTATATTTTTTTTTGCCGAAATCACTACTTTAGTTAAACTTTAATTGTGCCATCATTTTTCATTTATTTTTAATGAAATTTTGCAAAAAGTCTAAACTGGCATCATTTTATCTTATAAGCGTGGAATATTGTGAGTTTATTATACAGGGTGTCCAAAAATATTATTTGAATATCAATAGCTTCAATTCTACTTTATGCCAGTTTCTTAAATGGAATGCCCTCTATCTAGTAGTATGTATCGATAGGGTATTTATTTACCTTTAGAATGATAATATTTCCACTTTTATCTTTGACAATTTTTTAAAATTATAATTGTAGTGTCACAAATAACAAAATGCGTAACTACTGCGTATGTTTGATTTGTTATCATGGTTTCAATGAAGTAGGCGATTGTGAATTCTGACGTTTGTTAAGTAAACATCGAGTTACTACATGCTGGTAAATAATATTGCTGTTTGTGAAGCACAATGAAATACTCTCGTTAAGAGTTAGTAAACATGGTCTACGTTATTGGTGAAGATTTTGGGAACTGCCTTTTGGCTTCAAGAGTGTATGCGCAAAAGGATCCAAACAATAGACATCCTGATGAGAGAATACTGCAGGCACTAAAAGAAAAATTTGACCATACTGGAAGCCATAGGTTTTAAATGAAGAAAATCAACTGACGATCTGTCTTTCATTGGTAGAAGATCCATAAATTAGTCTAAGAGAATTAAGTAAAGATTTATCATTAAAGAAATCATCCGTTGGAAAGTGCCTTCAATACAATAAGTTCCATCCCTACCATATCTAACTGCATCAAGAATTTCCCGAAAATGATTTCCAGAAAAGATTACTTTTTGTTAGTGGACACAGTAACAAATATCCGAAAACATTTTTTTTTAATTTGTGCTCTTTACAGACGAGTGCACATTTCACAGAAATGGTTTTGTGAACATGTTAATTTTCATTTTTATGATACGACAAATCCCTACAAAATCTATATTGGTAGTTCTCAACACAAATGGAGCATCAATGTTTGGGCCGGCGTAGGACATGATTGTTTGGTGGGCCTTATTTCTTTGAAGATACTGTAACCGGGGAAATGATCTTCAATTCTCTAAGGGACGATTTTCCACGGTTAACAGAACATCTTCCTATCTTTGTGAAGCATCAGATGTAGCTTCAACATTATGGTGCACTAGCTCACTTCAGCGCAAATGTCAGGGAGCATATATCGGAACAATTTCCAGAGAGGTGGATTGGTAGACAAGGTTTATTAAGACCAATTGGCTTCCGTTTGTTTTATTCAATTTTCCTATTCTAGGTTACATCACAAAAAGCAATAATATTTACTAGCGTGTAGTAACTCGACGTTTAGTTAGCAAACGTCAGAATTAACAATCGCCTACTTCATTGAAACCATGATAACAAATCAAACACGCATAGTAATTACGCATTTTCTTATTTGTGACACTTGCAATTGAAGTTAAATTATAGAACTAAAATCTGCGATAACGATGTCGGAATGAGATTCCAGCTTCAACATTGATGAAACGAATAGATACTATGAAGAACCGGATTTTTGTAATTGTTTCGAATAAAGGATCCAACACTCATTACTAAGTTTATCAAAAATTCAAAAGTTAGGATTTTATTTTGTTTAATTATTCTTCTGTAGATGAGTGGACCTATAGAAGTTTGGCTGTTGTAACATCATTATTGTAAATACTTTCTATAAAAACTGTAATATATTTTTTCATTGTTATTTTCACTTGTGTTAACCTAAAGTGAGCTGGTGCACGTTTGATGGTGCACCAGCTCACTTTAGCGCAAATGTCAGGGAGCATATATCAGAACAATTTCCAGAGACGTGGATTGGCAGACAAGGTTTGTTATTAAGACCAATTGACCTCCGTTTGTTTTAGGGTCCTATCACAAACAGCAATATTATTTACTAGCGTGTAGTAACTCGATGTTTACTTAGCAAACGTCAGAATTCACAATCGCCTACTTCATTGAAACTATGACAACAAGTCAAACGCACATAGTAATTACGCATTTTCTTATTTGTACCACTTCAATTGCAATAAAAAAAATAGTCAAATATCGATATACACTACTAGAAAGATATTGATATTCTAATAATATTTTTGGACACCCTGTATAATAAACACACAACATTTCACATTTATAAGATAAAATGGTGCTCCTTTTATCCTTATTAACATATCGTCAATCAAAATTTCTATTGATTTAACGATATAGCTACCATCAAAGACCGGAGTCTTAAATGGATAGCACCGCCTTGCTTCGTGTAGTAATCCGGACCGTGAAAGCCTTCGATATTAACATATATATCTTGCAATGACCTTCACAATCACAGACTTCAATTGTGAGCGCAAACCGTTATTATTTTTTTTATTATTATTTTATTTATTTAATAGTATCGGTTCAGTAGAAACGAAAAGCTTTAAATTCAAGGTCACCCCATATATGTATGTATGTAGCGACTGTTTTTTCGCGTACATAGGATCCGTCACGCATTCTTGATTTCCGTAGATTTCGCCGTCGATACGTTCGTAATCCGTTGTGGTATGTCGTATTTATGTATATTGCGTGTTAATTTGTATTCAGGATTGTATTCCTTTTCGAGTGTTTAGTGTTAATGCACTTTCGCAATACGTTTACCTTGGAGGACGATGATGATTGCGAAGTATGTACATATGCATATATATATGTACCATCTTTTTCAAATTAATTGCGAATCGAAGCGCGACAAGTTTTGAATCGATATGCAACTAAAACTACACGAATTTGGACACATAGCGATGCATAATTCAGGAAACCCCTGTATATTATATCATTTTCTGCTAGAACTTTAATTTTTAAATAAACAATCTTATAAGGAATTTTTTACTGGGGTTAAAAATAATGAAGTTATGATACATAAACGAAAACAGTTTTATAAACTTCATTTTATACATAAACTTATCATTAAAAGAAAATAAAAATCACCGATTTTCTCATAGAAAATGTTCAAAAATACCACCTTGTTGTTCAATACATTTTTGTACACACTTCCGAACTTCTAAAGCTACCTTCAGTATGGTCCTACCATCTATTTCGTTTATCTTTTCACTAACTGCAATATTTAGGGCGTTTACGTTTTCGTACCTCTGTTTATAAATCTGAATCTTTAAATAAATCCATAAAAAAAATCAAGTGGCGTTAAACCTGGCGATCGGGGAGGCCACTGAATAGAACCATTTGTTCCTATCCATGAAGTGTTAAAAATAGTATTTAAAAGTTGATGAGTACCTCTGTAGTTGTGGGCAGGTGTGCCATTCTGCTGAATATGCAGATTCTGTCTACTTATGAGATCCAGATCATCTAAGAAATTATTCAAAATTTCAGTCAAAAATTCCATGTAGGTACCTTTCACCAGTTAGAGTGCCTTGATAAAAGAAAGGACCAACAATCCTTGAACCAATTAAACCGCACCAAACATTAAAACTGAAACGGACTTGTGGGCGTCTTGGATGTACTAAAAGAAGATTTTTCTTTGACCAGTAATGATCAGTTTTTGTATTGTACATTCCAGAATTTGAGAAATTCGATTCATCGGTCCATACAATATAACGAAAGTTGTTTACATTTTGGCGACAAAAGTTAAGATGCCAGTGGCAAAAAAACATTCTTCTCTCTGCATCCCATGGCAAAAAAAAACTTGAACTGGTTTGTACTTATAAGGAATGAATTTGTGTTTCTTCATAATCCTATGCACAGTACCGTGACTCAAATCAGATTCATTGACAATATCTAGTATGGAATTCTCACAATTAGCCTCAAAATATGCGATAACTGCAATTTCCGTGGCCTCGCTTATTATAAAAGTCATTTTTGTCCTTGTTTTGGGAAAAACACTCTCATTGCCTTTAAATTTTCGGTACAGTCTCAGAAAATATTGCTCATGTGGTTGTGTTCGGAGTGGATATAATTCAGCGTAGTGTTCTTTTGCCCTCCGAGACGATTTTCTGCACACTAAATAAGATTCTAACATATCGCACTTTTCTGCATGGGTAAAAATCATTTTTTGTCAAATTAATAACTAGCACAATGAAACTTATGAGTGAAAAACTAATAAAACTGTACTATTATTTGACGTTTGGTAGAAAGACTTATCATCGTTTTCATAGGTACATAGAAATGCACTTGACTTAACTGGTTTAGTTTATTCATTATAACTCAAGTATTTTTAATTCCAGTAAAGAATTTCTTATAAGATTTATTGTTTAAAAATTGAAGTTCTAGCAGAAAATGATGTAATATACAAGGGGTTTCCATTTGAAAGAAATATATTTTTCGGCAAAACTCGAAAAGGCGCTGTTCATTTTTTTTAATTCTTCCGTCTGAAATAGTGTTAAAAGTACTACAAGTTTGCTAATTTAAACAACCTTGCCTCTTTAATAATAACAAAGTTACCAATGGTGAACACTTAATTTGAATTGCCCTGTATATTCAAGATACCATTCCTGCCCAGCTTCCTTGCTTCTTTTCCAATTTTCCGGGCATTTATAATTATTAACGGTTGCCATTTCATATGCCAGTTTTTTTATATTTACAACCGTTTGCCCGTAATATATTTTGACACAAGTTATCGCATAATCTGCTCAGGCTTTTTCTTGTTCTTTAGAAAAAATTTGTTTACACGAGTAATTCGGAGCCATTCTAATTTGTTCTGCAGGATTTTGTTTCTGCCTTTTCACATATTCATAAACCGTTTGAAATTTTAATTTAAATCTTTTAGCCGCTTGTCTTAAAGATATTTTTTCTTCGGCGACTGCTCTAACAGCATCTCTAGATAGATTGTTCATCAACCTGTTCATCAAATAGATGTTAAATTTCACAAAAAAATCCTTTCTTAACAATATGGTACGTACTGTGTTCCACAATCAGACATTATACATTTTTCTTTTAGTTTAGATAACTGACCTTTCTATAACTAGGTTCCTATCGATTAACTTTTCCCAATTCAAACAAAATTAATGCAACCAATACATCAAACCGTTTCAATTGGCGTAAAACGAAGTAATAATTCTCGAACGTCGTAACTAGAGCGTGCAGAATCCGATCATTACCTCTTTACCGAAACGAATGCAAATTAATTACGAATTCTCGTCGATCTCGTTTAAGGAACTGCCAACAAAGCGAAAGCAAACTTGCGACGTAACTCGCGTTACATATTCGATATTCCGCTTCGACGGCGATGGCCGAAACCGGTAACATTTGCATCTAATATCTCCGCATCGATCTCTCTGCTAGACGCGCCAGTTTTTCGCGGAAGAAACGTATTCCGTCTAGCTAGAAAGTTTAAAAATAAAAAGAAACGAAAAAATTAATCATAATTCAGCAGAGATCCGAATGAATTATCGCCGGAACATTTCAAATACTCCTCGCGCTCGTTTTCCTAATTTTAAATTAGTTTTCTCCCGTTTTTGTTCCCGACGAGGGGGTTGAAATTGGCACGTTACTTATCAGAACTCATAATAAGATCCGTTTAGGTAAATTTTCGCGAATTTAATCAAGTTAACTTACGAGGGATACGCTACAGTTATTGAGAATTGAAAGATCTAGTTACCCCTGCAAAAGAAATTTTTGTTTATTAAATATGTAGTGCATTCTTTAATCGGCTAGCTGGTCCATCATTGGCTACTGTTCATAGATGGTATAAAGAATTTGGCCCTCCTATCTGAGCTGCTAAACCTGAGAATATTGCTGGGGTGAAGAAGATGGTGGGAGAGGACAACCCCATTACCTCCACGATCATTTACATTTGAAAAAGCCTGTAACTCGGTTTGCACCAACATTATTTAACAGATTTACTAAAAGCAGAACGTGTTAGAATTTGCCAACAAACTTTAGATATGTTATTTCCGAGATTGTAACTGGCGATGAATCGTACCTACACACCGTTTTATGATGTTCCCATGTGATGCCAAGAAAGCCGAGTCTGGATACATAAAGACGAGGAAACCTCTACGATAGTGAAAAACTAATGAGCAATGAAAATAGTTGTGTACCTAGGCAGTATTTTTTAGAAGTAGGTGTTTGGTGTTTTTGATGTTTTTCTCAAAATATCCGGCAAACTATGTATTTTGTATTCATTGTAAAGAAAGGTTAACACTAGTGAAAATAACAATGAAAACATATATTACAGTTTTTATAGAAAGTATTTACAATAATGATGTTACAA
>SMLS01054325.1:0-13297 GCA_004785975.1 Popillia japonica
TAATAGATTTACTAATGACACCGCACTATATTTTGAACTCAAGTATATACAATTTTGTTAAAATTTTGTTTCTACTACTCCCTACATTAATTCTAAATTAATATTGATTCTCTAATTTACATTTTCGAAGAAAACATCAGGCAATTTTAAGCTATGTTATATTAGTTTATTGTTAGAGGAAAGGAGCTTTAAAGCGACAGCTTAAATGATTTAATTTGCTTTCGAAGAATACAAAATTCTAATTTATTCTTATTATTGGCTTATTCTGTGTATACAATTGTTAAGAAGCGTCTGAAGCGATCCTCTGATATTTAAAAGCAAAGTGTTGCTGGTATAATTTGAAACAAAAAGCTTTGCTTTCTATCACTCCATTCGACAGCGAAGACATTGTCGAGTATCTAAAGTGCTTCTTTTCCAAAGCTTGTAACAATTTCTCTAAAACAGGTACTACAGGTGCATTCACCGTTTGCTTTGTATCTTTAATATTTGAAGACGTTTGAATAATCTATACCACTGAATGCTTTCCGGAAATCAATAACCAATGTTTTCAATATTTCTGATTTTATAAATGTTTCTGTACATTTATGCAAACCATTTAATATTCCATATAAGTATGTACATACATACATATGTATACATATTAAATACAATGAATTCCAATACGTATAATGCTTTTTGGTGAACTAATCTCATGTTATTACAGTAGATGTTTATATTACAATAAGTACCGGCTTATAAATATTTTCGTTATACGTCAATCGATAATAATGCAGAGACAATTTTTCACAGGGAGTAAAGAAAACATCGCCAATTCTACATTGGTATTGCGTTCGAAATTCGAGCTCAAGCTCTGAAAATCGAATTAGTAGTAGGAACGAGATAATAAAATTACACGGGATAGATTCCACTTACAACGTGCTGGTCTTGATCAAGACAAATAGTGTTCGGGAGTTGTTAATCAAATGGTTTATGTGACCTTTGTGCGTTTTACAGTACGTATGTAGGTGCAAAAGTGCACCCAAATCCAGTGTCATTTGAAACCGGTGAAAAGTCGAAAAAAGTAGAGATTACCATCGAACTACGCATTTAAAATGAAAAATTACCTTAAATGTAAAATGGGGGGGACAGCGGATATATGTAGATGATAAAATGGGAAGTATCGGAATGAACTGTTATTTGTTGTCATTTTCGCACTATCGAGACTATGTAATTTAGTTTTTAACCACAAGAGGTGGCTTTTAATGTCTTTAATAACTGGAGATGATTTTGCGATTTTCTTGGAGCTATGGTATTGTCATTATTTAGAAGCATGCAGGATAAAATAGTACTGTCAAGTCGAAAATCTCAATAATATCGATGATGAGAGAATTAAAGATAATATTGGAAGTATGAAACACATGTAAAATGTTGAATAAAAATGAATAAGAATGAAGTATAACATCGGAGAAGTTGTAGAGAATGGCCAATATATGAAAATTGTTAATCGAGTAGTAAATTGGACAAATGTCATAAATATAGAAAATTTGTAAATCACGAAAATGGCGAAAATTCTAGAAAAATAGCAGAGAAAAATAGAGAGGGAAATGGGCGTAAGATATTTGAACGATGGAAAAACAGATGTCGCGCATGTAAAAAACGTAGAAATGCAGAAAACGAGTAAAATGAAAGAGTGTAGAATGTGGGTAAAATTTGCGAAGCGTGAATGTTGTAAAAAATGTGTAAAATATAATGAAGAAAAAATCGTAAGTTTTGGCCATGTGAAAGACTTCAAAAAATTGGAAACAAAAGCGGAAATGACAAGAAATCTGGTATACGAGAAAAATTACGAAAGCGTTGAAGTTGAAGACCTATGTGGCTAAAGGCTTATGTGAAAAATCTCAAACCTATAATAAACGCGGAATGAGAACAATGTGCAAAATGAGAATATTAAGGAAAGTTTGGAAAATTTTGGAAAATGTCAAACAGGTCAAATACAACATACAAAAATGCTTTATATGTAAAAAATAGGGAAAGTAGAACCTCAAAATAAAAGGTAATTATAAAAAGTATGGTAAGAACGTGGAAAATCTAAAAACTGGAAAAGTTGCAAAGAATCTAGAATGCGGTTGATGTGAATTGTGTGTTAAACGTGCAATGTATAAGATTACTCAAAACACGTAGAAGATCTGGATACACAAAACTACGGACTAGAAAAATACACAGATTGTGAAAAATGTGGAAACCATCGAAAATATTATCGTAACAGATATGTTTTTTCGGATCTTGTCGCGTAACTATTCTTTGTCTTGACGTTTCGCTGATTGTGCTATCAGTTTCTTTAGAAGTTTTCCTATATTATCTCGTACGTTTACGATAATTAGTAAAAGCCATTATTCTTCACTTGTGATGTATTAAGACTTTTACTCAAAATTCTAAAGATTCGTGGAATAGATTTTCATTTTAACATACAGTTAAGATTATAATTTTCATTTGTGCATAATTCTACGGATTCATTACGCAATAATTACAGTTGGATTATCAACTGTAGGAGGTAGATACAATAACAAAATAGGTAAATAAGGTATGTCCAACTAACTTTTATTTTGGATTTAAAAGTTTAACTACGGTGTGATTTCTCTGCCTATAATTCTCCATTAAATTACAACTTAATGGGCCGATCACACATAATTCTTCAAAGCTTTGATTACTTTGTATATCACGCCAATGTTTATAAGCCATTACTATGTCAATTTAAGGAAATGTTTTCAGCGTGTATAGTCGGTACTGTAGTTTGGTCACGCCTCGCGCAGATTTTGCATGTACTCTATTACCCTATACACTATTAGAATAAGCTAACAGTAAATTATCTAACAACTATCGGGCGATCGGGAATGATTGTCCGTGCCGCTACCATCACATAAACCGAACATGGCAAATTGCCGCTTACCTGAAATTGTTTTCACCACTTTTTGACACGAACCATAAGATAAGCCTAAAAATAAATGTGTTTAATTAGTTTCAACATACATTATGTGAAATAACTAGACAAAATAATCATGTATACCTGTTTGTTGAGCCAGTTGTCTTAATAGCTTTCGCAGACTCTGATCAAGACGAGCTCGAACATCTTCAACTACTTCCTCATTAAGAACTGTCCTGCGGCCAGAGCTTTTCCCTTTGCAAACACTGCCCGTATTTTTAAAACGCTCTTCTGTTCTCAAAAAATGTCGTAATAGCGATTCATAATCCAGGTCAATATCGGGAAATTCGGTGGTTAAATCGTCAATACATGACCGTGTTGGATATTTCCATTGACCATTTGGATCACGTTCTTCGCACTACGGAAAAATGCATCCAAAAGAAACTTCTCTTTGTCAACACTAAGAGGCATTGTAACCTAAAAACTAAGTTTTATTCGTAACGTATTTCATAAAATGAGTAATGCTAACGTATCGTAATCGCTAAATATGAGGTTAAATAGCCTTCAAAACGACTCTGTGATGAAAATAAATTACGACAATAGCTAAAAATACACAATGAAAAAGCAAGAAAATAAACGGACGCCAATGAATAAATGGAAATACGTACTTATCTACTTGGGAAATTAGTTTTTTTCAGACAAACTTTCTCGATCGTCCGATATGTAGTGAGATTCAAAATGATTGTCGTAGTAAAGAAATTGTCTTCCCGAAAAATGTATCTATACTTCTTACCATTTTAATGAATGAGGGCACCTACATACAAATTTCATAGACTGAATTAATTTACTTGATATTTTGTGACATTGGCGTTCGTGTTGTAGTTCCTTTTCTCTTATTTGCCACTATCTACGGGCAAGAAATTGACAATCTTTTTGAATCTCACAGTATGAGACAAAAATAAATATGTTCGATTATAGTCAGTACCAAGTCACTATAAATGTTTGTAACAAATATTTACTTTGGCAACACTGAAAAATTGGCTTGCCTGGTTATTCATTAAGGTATAACTTTGTAGGTTATGTCATTTGTATCATATGGATGTGTTATGTATGTTTGTTTACTGATACCAGAAGGAAGATTTATAAAAAACGATGGATGAAACAAGCTTTTTAAACGCATATTTTAAACGACTAAACAAAAATTATTCGAAGAAGTGTGTGTCGACCTTCCACCGCTAAACAACACTGTACTCGTCGTGATAAATTGTTAAATACATTAGTTAACATTTCAGGTCCTATATTTGCTATTGCCTCCTCAATAGCGTTCCGTAACTGTTGTAAATTCTGTATTTGATTCCGGTATATTGTGTTTTCCAAATAAGGGAACAAAAAGAAATCTAGCGGCGTCAAATCGGGAGATCTACTTGACCACAAACCTACACTAATCAAACGGTCTGGGAAGAATTGGTGTAAATAATTAATTGTTATTTGTGCAGTGTGTGCTGTAGCTGAATCTTGCTGAAAATAACCACTCGTTAACTCTATGCCATCCAATTGATTTATAAATGATTCCAAAATAATGGTTTGGTAGCGTTGAGCATTAATCGTTTCTTGAAAGAATATCGGACCAATAATTCTTTGTCGTGACATTGCCACCCGAACACCGATTTTAACTGGATGCAATGGCACTTGGATTAAGTTCTGCGGATTCTCTGCCGACCAAGTTCTGAAGTCCTGGGAATTAACATAACCAGACAGATGAAACCAAGCCTCATCCGAATAAAAAGTGATATTTTGCCGGTCAATATTATTATGCAGATTGTTATTATACCAGTAACAAAACTGTGTTCGTAATACGAAATCAGGTGGGTGAAGTTGCTGAACAATTGTAAATTTATACGGATGTAAATGCTTTCTTAGGATCTTACGAGCGGATTCATAGGACAGTTCTGGAAAGGACGTAAGAAAGGTTAAAAGGAAATAATAATAATTGATAATGAGACTTTACCTATTTGTTGAGATAAACGACGTACTGAAATATGAGGATTTTCTGCAACACGTTCATTAACATTATTCGAAACATCAGGTGTAGCAACAGAGTGGGACGGCCAGTAGATTTACCTTTAGCCACATTACCGGTGTTCAAAAACCTTTCAACAATTCTTGTAGTGTGTATAGTAAAGCTACGGTAATCAACTTGGTCCTCTGGATACATTGCAACAAATTGCTCAAAAGTTGATTGCAGCGAATATATCCAATTACCGTCATCATTTTGTAAGCTGCTTCGAAAATAAGCCACTACAATAAATGTGTTTTGCTCAATAGTATATACCATTGTTAAAATGAAATTGAGTGGTTTTATTCGTATGACTTTTACTTTGGCAAATATGACAAATTTAAATTTAAAAATCAGGTGTGCTAAGATAAAATTACAGAAGTGTTGCCAACTTAAGTCGAAAATTTACAAACATTTATAGTCGCCCGTTATAATGCTTGATAATTTGTTCCTTGCAAAAAAAGATAAACCAATTAAAAACGGAAAATATAGGGTTTATAAGAGTGTATAAGGTTCCAGTTTTCAGTCAATTATCATCCGTTATTTAATTACATGTAAAATTTGCGTTGACTGTTCGCTTCTACGAAAAAGAGCAAAAAGTCGATATTGTTGTTTCTAAAGGTGTTGGATTTATTGGAGCGGCAAGTCTCACGGCTACCTCGATGCTTTAAACGTTACCGATAATATCCTTGGGAAAGTGCACAAGTGCTCGACGAAAGAAGGTCATTTTCCCTATTAAGTAAGGAGAAATAAAAATAACGTCAATTATTTATCTTGCTCTTTCCGCACAAACGAATAATATTTTAACGGAGGGTGCGATGAGTTATACGTGTAGTATAACCGTAGAAATTCTGAATACGCATAGGGATTGTTTGCTTCATCTATTAAATACAAAAATATCTTGGGTTAAATATGTTAGGCTAGATTTTGAGATAATTGCCAGGAATAAATACATTTTTGTTTCAGTAGAATGCAGTGTACAATCTTTATAATCAATAAGACTTGTATGTCCTACAGCATAAAGCTGTTATCCCGGAGAAGCATTGCATGAACGTATTTATTGGGAGATAAATTCAGTAACAGACGTCTTGTTGGTCTGAACGTTTTCATCGAAACTCCGGGGAATACGTTTCGTTTTAAATTTAGGTTCTATTCATCGTATTGTATCGTTGATAACAATGTTTACTACTAAATAAGTAAGCGGCGCTCATGGCACAAAAGATCTATTTCAGCATACACCTACCATCTCTCCGGCTCTATGCATCCATACTAACCCTCGAAAGAAATTAAAGTCTTTGCGAAAAAGAGAATATTACATTACCTTCGCTGTAATTACCGCAATACAATTTGAAGTAACGCTCAGAAATTGTCACAGAAGGTGGAACATCCTCCTTCTGTAATTGCATTTTAAACTTTACTTCGAGAACTTATTTCTTTCCAGAGAATTAAGATACGAGGGGACGATTTTGATGCTTTTCCTCAAGAAATAAATTTTCATAAAAAATAAATTGGAACGTCGACTTGTTTGTGTAATGTTTCGTTTCGCTTGAATCGTTTGATGTATCAAAAAGACATTAGATTGTATTCATATTTACTTCTGTCATAATATACAGCATATCTACGTATCTTTATACTTCAAGTTCAAACGTATACTTTCCGTGTGTAGGAAGTGCTATGAAAGAAAACTACACAGATGTAGAATTTATGTAATGTAGAATATAAGAATATACATAGATAAAAATAATATTTTTCTTTAAACCTTTAATGCTGAAGTTGTATTTATATTTGAATTTTAATTCATATTTGCTTGCTAAGAGCTCTTTCAGAAAAATTTACATCTAAAGTATAGGTACATACATTAAATGAATATTTAGCAATCTCTCTCTCTTATGTTTACTAATTTCTACGTTCGTCTAGTTACTTCTATTTTGTAATTAATGCGCATTAAAAATAATTTGATTGGTTACAATATTTATCAGCCGTATATGAACAAACATCAGATTAATTTGCTATTGGAATAGTGCTATAAGTGGCTGCATATCTTAAGATGAACGTGAGGGATGTATGTTTAAAATCAACAAAAGATAGGTAGATAGAGTGGTCTATGCTTGTACTGAGATTAGAGTATGTATTTTAATAAAGAATTTGTTATTTCTTGTGTATTTGTTTGATCATGGGCAAGTGGCCTCTTGTTGCCTCTTTGCTCTACTTCTTTTCCTATTGAGACGTCTTTCTGGTAATTCGCATAATAATAATAATAATAATAATAATAATGGTTTATTGGAAACAAATGTTTCGGGTCATACATAAATTCTATAAACTATATAACAAATTATCCAAAATCATACATAAGATATGCATGTGTTGGTATTGTAGGTAACTACGTGTAAGTGGAAGCCTACGTCGTGGATCTTCTTTGCCGTGGAAGGCCTGAAATTAGAAAACATAAAATATGATTAGCATTATTTCTGGGATTACGTGGGACGCCGTTAATTTTTGCTGACAAAAATCTTCTCCCAAACGAGTTTCCAGAAACACTCGTATTGATCGTCTTGAATGGCTGTCATTGTGAAGTTTTGGAGGACAGTCAGAAAGATGTGTTTGTATGTGTTTCATGCTCGGACCGTGGAAAGGATGTTGGTTGGAATTGCCACAACCTACTGGGCTCGTCTGTTTCCTATTGAAGGCTATGATGACGCGATTTGTGATGGCCCTGAATAGCTATAAAGTCGTCAAATGTTCAGCTCTAAATCTGAACCGATCGCTACACATGACCTGCATATTTAGTTGCTCATCCGGTGCAGAAGCCAAATTTATAAAACTTTGCTCATTGCTTACATTAACGGAGTCGATCTTATAGTTCTACAGGGTGTCTACTGAATAGTGTATGAAAATAACGGAGGTTAAAGCTAATGGCATGGAAACGTAAGTTCCAAAATATGACGACTTCATTTCTACTCGGTAACAGAAAATAATATTTTTTAATTGCGGTCCGGCCCTGTCGTTCAAGCGCAACGCATGAATGGATGGGCAACACAGCCAGAAGTTACAGTACCTCGACATGATTTTAATCTACTAATCTTAGAGCAGCGGAACGTTTGTACCAAGAACGATTTCCTCATGGTAGGCATCCCTTCGCTATCATATTACGAGTTCTACAACGTGTATGGGTACGAGTACGGTAATGCCACGCTATGAAGGCTGTGGACCGCAAAGATTGATTTCAATTGATAGCGTAGCAAAACTGCTACGTAAACAAATTCATTCATAGAGTATAATAAACATTTATTTGCTCGTTTATTTACATATCATTCAAGTTGATCACTGTGGTTCTTGTGTACACATGACACCCTGTATAGGAGAGTACGGTTCCTAATTTATACATTACAGCTATACTTTGGCGCATCATCTATTATCAAACATCAAGAATACTTATATGTATATATTTTATATTAATATGTATTATAATTTTTACATCATAGGGTGGACTGTATTTGAAGACTAATGTTAATTTCCCAAATGCCTAAAACTGCTTGATATTAAGCAGTAACAATAGTTAGCACAACACAGTCTGTTAAAAATGCTTAAAAACATGAAATAAAAACGCGTGTTAAATGCATTTCTTCATATATGTATTTTTATATTGACTTATCTAATTTATTGTTCGTGATTATTTGAACTTCTCAAATAACAATTTCTGATTGCGTCTGTCTGTCTTCGGTACGTTTACCTTACTTACAATAAGCATTTATGCATCGTTATTTATTTTTCTTTAATTTACCACTTCAAAAAGTCGTTCCTGCCGCATTTAATTAGAGAAATTTCAATTTAGATTTATCGTTGCCCGCTTCTTTCTTATTTCCGCCTTCATATTACGATGCAGATCCAGAAATTACAAATTTATGGTAATGCACCTTTACAATTCGTGCATTTCCCACTTTTTACATCTTCCAGCATTGTCTCAGAAATCTATTCATATGCTAATTGGGATTCGAAACGTGCACTTTAAATTGCAGACGATTTTATAATCTAGGTTGGTGAGCTTTCACTTTATCTGTAAAGTACAGGATGTTATGTGTGGTAAAATTCGTGTAAAGTGTGTAATTGAAAAATCAAACTTTATCCTAGTTGCGCATGTACTTACATTATATTGATTAAGGCTACTTCGCTAACTTGTGGTGTTGTTTTAGGACTGAAATATATAAATGTAGTTATAGATATTAATTCAGTATCGTGCATATAATATTCATGCTCCTAATGTAATGTTTCTTTGACGAGTGGCTATGTACTATCGAGGGCTAAAGTAATGAATCAGACTTCATGCGATATGGCCTTCCGCAGGTATTCGACACATTTGACTACTCGCATTGGGCGGCGGTATTTAGAATTGGAGACGGATACCTAGCAGGTAAATTTCAGGTAGAAAGATTCGCAGAAATGTTAACCGATATATTATAATCTCATTTACAATAGTTGCATTTACTCTTTATATTAAGAAGTAATGCAGACTAGAATTCCTAACTAGATTTCGTAAGCACAAGCTGTCAGATTGTTAAATTTTGTTTGCCTCTATCCAACTGCCGGATTTTATTGGTTATACATGTTCCGCCACATTTTTACATGTCATTTTATATACAGGATACAAAATATTTTAATGAGGAATAATCTAAAGAATATATGTAAATAATATAATTTGAAAACCATAACAGATAGAATAGTGCTGTCCCAGATTTTTTTGTAGACAATTCCTTACTCTACAGAAAAGGTTTTGCAAATGTTTTAATAGCTTGCGCCGTTGAGGCTGCGTAAAAGAAGGAAAAATATCATGAAAACGTAACTTTTCTCGAAGATAACAACAGTGTAAATAGTATAATTTGAAAACCATAACAGATAGTATAGCGATCTCTCAGATACTTTTGTAGAAAGCTTCATGCTTTCCCAAAAGGCCTTACAATTTCTTTGATAGCTCGTGCTCTTAAGGCTGCCTCTGCAAAGAAAGTAACGTTTTCATGATGTATTTCCTTCTTTTGCAGACGCAGCCTCAACAGCGCAGGATACCAAAAAAATTGCAAAACCTTTTTTGTAGAGCATGATATTTTCTTTTCTTTATATTTGACAAATCATGTTCTATGTTTTCAATAACATTCTCCACAATGTATCGTTGATAAACATTTAAAATTATTTTTCGTGTTCCCCCGTGTTCAATAAAAATTTGCAATTTTAGTTTTAGCTTTTTTTGCGAAGACACTTAAAAAGATATTCAACATTATTAGCATTAGTTTATTTCAGAATATAAACATCGTATATACTTTCAAAAAAAAAAAAAAAACTAGATCGTGAGAATGGCCACCACAACTAGATGATGATGACAAAAGAGCATATCAGGTTTGAAATCCGTAACGGCCATCTTGTAAACCTAAAAGTTTTCTAAAAAATGTTGTAATATTTAAATCACTCAAAAAAAAAACTAAAACTGAAATTTCAATTCTTTCTTCTTCTCGAACATGATAAATAATTTTTAAGGTTACTCTCAGGACACATTGTAAAGAACATCGTACACAATCTTTCCAAGTCAAAACTCCCTACGCTTATGAATGCAACAAAACACTCACAATCGTGGACAAAGAAAACCTGTATAATTGAAATCAATTTCAACGTTTATTGCAGTATAATTGTCACAAAAACTCTCGAGCTTTACATTTTTGATGGCATGTTAATTGTGATCGCAAACTCGACTTTCTAGAAAGTGAATTATATGTTACACGAGTTAAGACTAAAATGATATTAAAATGAACCACTCCTTGCTGATCAATAAAAAAACACCTCCTCTTAGAGCTCTTCTACTTTGGCCGGCACATTTGTCACAATTACAATTTTGGATATTTCTTATGAGTCAACAGTCTGTAAAAGAGCCTACAAAAGTTCAAATGATTTTAGGCAAGCGCTGAAGTTTAAAAAACTTGACGTTTTTTTCAAATTCAACATTAAAAAATGAAAATCATTATAAATTTTTTAGTTGAGATAATATTTGATTATTATTTTTGCGACTTCAAGGAGTATTATGTTTCTTTACACACAAAGATACAACCATTTGACCGCCACTTTTTTTTCTGTTGGTACTATTACCGATGCATCACATGGTCGTATTAGGGGTACTATGTATTGAGATACATATATGTATACATTTAAAAGCTGCTGTTAGTGATAACTATAACAATATTTATGTATCACATTTATAATGTTGAATTATATTCTACAATACCCAAAAATGTAAATTTTGATTTTTATACATTTACTGTTAGATCAGCTTTTTGTGTGATACGAACGATTCAGTAGTTTTATGTGTTTTTTATAACTACGCTTTTAACAATAAAAATTTGACGATTTTACACTGGACGAAAGTCTATTTTAGTAAATTAATTCATTTATATTTGAAAAATAATTGGAATCCATGTAATAAATAATGTAATGTAATAAATAATAAATAAGTAATAAAACGTTTTTCATTACTTATTTAGTACTATAATTTTTACTTAGGTATGTATTTATACCATATTACCTTTTACAACTGGAACTGTGTTTGATCTCCATTCACTTGTTGCTAGTGCTGTGATGATTTCCTATTCTTCCATTCTATCCAGTTCTTGTTCACATACCTATAACGTATGTATCTATATGAGGAGTTTATATCTTAGAGTAGATATTGATTTTATTGTTAAATTTATATTTTTATTATCTAAATTTTTATATTCACAATTTATGATAATTTTTTTATTCTCATAAACAACTCTCTCTATTTTCTTTCTATGTTGTCTCCGCTATTTCGTTTTATTTATGTCTCAATCGTTTCTCTTTATCGGAATCGATACTGTTCTGTGTTTTTGCACAGTTATATAAAAATTATTATAATCACCAATATAATTTATGCGATAATGCCTTCATTAATATTATTTTGAAATATTATACAAACACTTATTAAATGCTATTTTCTTTAAAATAATTATCACTCTGGCACTAACTGTAGACTGAACGGTTGTCAAAGAATATTAAGTCCGGCGATAATTTATTAAAGTCAGGGAACCAGTTATTCTGTAAAGGTGCACCAAAAAATTACTTTAATGAAAACAATAGACGAATTGTAACATTTCTCAAAAGAGGATGTTAAATTAACGCGGATATATTTTCATTTTTATCCATTTAAATTAATTGTCTGGTGTGTAAAGTTTCACGTATGTTCTAGCTAACAGAAAATCTGTGTACGAAAATGTAAGCACGTGAATGCTAATAGAGAAAGCAACAGCTGGAATTAGGAAAATGTAATCAAAAAGTGACAAGGAATTTTTAATTAAAAAGATAAATAAATAGAATTAATGTTAATCCGATCAATATCGGATATATACCTAGAAACTTCTCTTTGTTAAACTGCAAATTATCCCTGGAATGTGTTAGTAATTAACGTAATCCCCTGTATTTACGCAGCTATAAACCTACATTTTATTTCAGCATTCTAAACGATAAAATAAGTCTGTACGTCTTTACTAATTTGTAATTTTACACTACATAAAGTTTGTGCTTTACTGGGTGTATCTAACGTTCATTTAACATTCGACTCCAACTTATTTGCTTTAGAGCAAACTGCGGATGTTTACCACTTTTTGATTCTAACTTTATACTCTTACTTGGCGTTTTATGGAGAAAGCAAGTTATAAGTACGACATTCATTTTGTAAAAGAATGTTTCCTTTTGTGTAAAATACTTTTAATTTTATGCATAAGTTGATAAGGGTACTATTAAACTATTTAGATGTAAACCGTTTTCGAATATATTTAAAATTGTTGACTAAACTAAATCCCCTTCAACCTCGACGAAATTTCTCGTCGTCAAATATTCCTTATTCATGTAAATAATATATAAGTTAGGGTACCCACGACACCAATTAGCAAGCCCATGAATAGATCATTAGATAAGGAAACCCTTGTCAAATAATTGCAATATTGAAAATGTTTGTCAGTTATTATAAATTATTAGTAGTATGAAGAAAATCTGGGCACTGTACAACACTGTATTAGCTATTATCTGCCCACATCCTGTGATAAGTTGGATTTTACTTTAAATTTTACATTAATTTTATATACAGGCTGTACTAGATGTAGGCGACAAAACGGAATCAACATCGTAAAAACCTTCAAAAGGACGTGTCGACTCATTGCTGCGATAGTAACTTGAAGAAAAATAAAAAAGGAAATAGGTAGTTATTTACCTAGTATTCGAAAACAACATTTCCAGCATTAGCGCGAATATTGGAAATTGTGTTCGCACACGTGGTAGGTACAACTTTTTTT
>SMLS01054331.1:0-10202 GCA_004785975.1 Popillia japonica
CATAAAAGAACAAAATTTATTCACACCACAAATTAATATTTAAAGGTCAGTTGTATGTTTAATGCTTGAAATAATTAATAAAACTAAACAATATGGACATGTAATTTTTTCAAAAATAAAATTATTTTCTATTAATGATATTGTTTACGACATTTATTCTTCATTACTTGATAATAAAATTATTAAAAAATTAATTTTTAATATTAGGCTAATGAGTTTTTGATTCTAAGTAAAACGCTGCTTATTTACGATTAGAGTTACGATATTAGAGTTTTTGTGAATTATTTTAATTGCTCATGATTACTATGATTGATTACATTACTTTAAATTTCACCATTTGTTTTATTTGTTTCATAGTTTGCCTCTTTTCTGCTGCACTATATTTCCTGTTTTGTTAAAACCATTATTATTTGCATTTATTTTTCTGTTTCAGAAACGCATCAATATGACAGAACCTCTGGTAAGTAACGGCAATGTTTGGGTGTAGTTTAGTCAAGCTTGAATAAATATCATATAAAATGTATGAAGCTATAATAAGGGTTTCCGGGTGTTGACCGTGTCATGGTAACTAAAATATATACAGTACAAAATGAAAATAAAATGCACAAGATATACAATAAACTCGACGTTTCGCCACTAATGTAAGCGGCTTCTTCAGGAGCAAAGAGGTTGACTGGGTTGGTACCAGAAGGTCACGCTAACTCGACGTGTAAACCACGCTAGAGGCGAAAACCTTCTGGTAGGTGAGGGGCATCAAAAGGTCACGGTAAGTCGACGTGTCAACCACGCTATAGGCGAAAACCTTCTGACGTCGAGTCAGAAGGTTTTCGCCTCTAGAGTGGTTTACACGTCGAGTTACCGTGACCTTCTGGTACCTACCCAGTCAACCTCTTTGCTCATGAAGAGGCCGCTTACATTAGTGGCGAAACGTCGAGTTTATTGTATATCTTGTGCATTTTATTTCTATTTTGTACTGTATATATTTTACTTACCATGACATGGTCAACACCCGGAAACCCTCATTATAGAGACTAGGGGCGTGGAAGCATTCGATATCATGAATGAAGCTATATTGGGAAATGTTCTTCATGCGGCTATATTTCACGGTAACCAAGTGATTGACTACTTATTATTTAGTATGAAACGAACAATGTAAGTAGATACTTATAGCATCAATTTTCGTAATAGTTTTGCTAATTGAAGAAAATCTTCCCAATTGTGCTGAATAATAATTATCGCTTAATTTTATTTTAATGTTTATTAGCAATTCACAGTTTTAACCGAATTACAGTAATTGTTGAGAAATGAAAAATAAGAAGGCATATCGTCTTCTCAAAAGGTTGGCTTCGAGCTCACATGAAGTAAATGACATTATCAAATAATTCTCAGAGAAGGTTTTTCCACTATTTTTTAAAAGCAATTTCTGCAACAACAAGATGCAGGAATTTGTGAGACAATATGTATTCCTAATTTATGCTCGGCATTGTTGGTAGGACTCCTACCGAAGAATTTGCTGACCAATCCATTCTATCTCTTTAAATCAATGTTGCCACATATCAATGGGCATTAACAATCATACACATTAATTGTCCTGCCATAGTTCCAACATATCTGCCCCACTCAATAATTAATTAGATTATTTAGTATGCATTATAAATGAGTAACTTTCCCGTAATCGTTGAAGAAACGCACGCAAGTCGAAAACTGTCATAATAGACGAATATATGCGATAATCAATAATACAGAATTATTACGTGTTTCCAGAGATGCAATAATAGAAGGGGCTTTCCCTCTCAAAACTATGACTTTTATTGAATAGACTTTCTAGCAAGTAACAAAAAAACTTTCTAACTTTAACGCTTTGAACAATGCTAAGCATAATATTCCATGTTAACATAATACTCCAGGTAGCCATATATTTGATAAAAATTGAAAAACAAGCATAATGCCATACTCCATTTGAAAAAAACATGGAAAGTGTATCATGCTATTTAAATTAAGAGAAATGATCTGATCTTTCGGCAAACGAAACGGGAAGACTTCGAGAAAATCACCCTGTATTAGAAAAAAGTAATAAATTAGTAAAAGAGAAATAATCAGTCGATGAAGAAATTTAAGAATAAGAATTTTTTAACATATTTCAGTCTGCATTACTATTACTACAAGCATTATTCTATCAACAATTGGTAACTTAAGATTTTGTTGGCGTATTTATAGATTGCTATATCAGTTGATTGATTACTTGTGTATCAGGAAGGATGTGGTTTCGATTTAATCCAGTTTAGTTAGTGATTTTGTTTTAATTTTCATATAAGAGTATTAACAAACTGTTATATACTCGAATTATTTTCATCTGTGAGGAATTAAAAAAATAGTAGGACTTGGTTGTGAACGAAAAGTATACTCTTGGCGTCTTTCGGGTGTTGTCGTGTAGAAAAGTTTGCTGTAAACAATGGTTATGAAAATCTACCTTTAACTATTTTTGCTCTGCTACAGTAACTCCTGTAAGGGCACAGAATAACTAGAAAGGACAACAGCTGATTTTTCTATTGTTATCGATGTAGCGGCACTTGGAAAACTTGAACTGATTCTATTCGAATCCCCCATGTTGCAAAATAAATTTCTTGATGTTTTGAACTTCACGTTCCATAAAAAATGTTAGTTATGGTTTAGATATATGTATGTACATACACACTGGCTTTAATTAAAATATTAGGAAGTAATCAAACAAAGTATTGAAAAATATTTGAATTACCCTTTTGTCATTTAAGAATTTGTTTCACCTTGTTGAATTCCCCTTTCATTGCGATAATTTTTGCAGTTTTCGAAACTAACATTAATTAATAAATCTGTTTTTAGGCCCAATGTGACATAGACGAATAATCAGAAAGCTTTCTGAAAATTTATTTCTTCATTTAGTTCGAATCGCTGAAAATATCTGTCAGTGAGTCTATTAAGAGATCAGATTTTTTTTCTTGTTAATTTATTTTGTCCATTAGACGAGAGAAGAATTTTATTGTATTTTAATAATTGAAGCAATTGTATTAATATTACTACACTACTAAAGCTTTACGATTACTCAGCAGTTTTAACTTAACGCAACCAATAACTTGAAAATATATAAATTTTCAAGTTGTTGGTTGCGTTAAATTGTAGAGAATAATATTTATCAGCGCGAGTAGAATTTCTTCTTTTGACACTCCGTTATACATCCTATCGACCTTGTAGTACATATATGCTTACAGTATAGTAAAAACTAGGATAGAATAGAATAGTTTATTTGTAGCCAATTTTCAATTGGACAGAAGGCGTCAAGAAATAAATACAATAATAATAAATTACACACACAATAAACTAGACAAACAAGAGTTAAAATAATATAAAGCACAATTACATAGATATACATTCATTGAAGCTGTAGAAGCAGTTCCCAGTCAGATACTCTCTAAGTTGGATTTTAAATGCTTTAGCAGCATTAATTTTTCTTATTCTCTCGGAGAGTTGGTTGTGAACCACTATAGATACAAACCCGGGAGACCTACAAGACAGCGCTGTATTGTGATGCAGGACAGCCCACGAATTACAATTACTGATCGAAAATAAGTGGCTTGGTAATAACTTGTTAAAATTACTCACATTCTCTTTTGCAGATGCAGCGCAGCGATAAATATACCGTGTGAAAGCCTGCGAGCGGTCGATACCTAACTTGCGTACGCTATATTCTACTGCTTGCTGCATCTTTGTTCAGCGATACATTAGATTTCCTATCAAGCGGACGATCTATCTAACTAATAACTAGGTACCTCTAGTTATTTCCATTTTATGAGTACTATGTAGAAGATAGCTACAATAATTTGCTTCTCATACTTCATGCCTTCTATAGTGCTTAAACTAAACTAACTAACTAATGAAAATGAAGATAATGGAAATTGGTACCTAATAACAATTTTAATAACAATAATAATATTATAAGTTTTACGTGTATAGTCTTAATTATCCGAATAGGTTGGAACCTGGGCCTCGGTTCCCGCTCAGATAATCCGAAGCAAGGCGAAAATAAATAACAGTCTACGCTACATATTTAGTACAATGCTGGTAATCTGAGTAGAAATGTTGAAAACAAAGAAATTGGTTACACCACGAACAACGAAGAAATGCAGGTTTGACACAAATATTGCATAGTGGTGTACTTTGTAAATCCTTCGGGAAGCAGAATCGTACAGGATTCTCAAATTTCGGCGACCGATCTTGTGTTTCTTTTATGTGTTAAATCGTTTCCCATAAGCAGTACGTCATCTGAGAGTGTCCTAACAAAATTTTTCCATATTCTAAAATCGTAGACGTCTAGATGCTGTAGCATTAAAGTAGTCTTCTTAGGTATTGTAAAAATATCGGCTTCTTTGGTCGTTGGTACTAAATGGCTCACTTCTTTCTCACAATCCCCACTCCAGGAATCCAGTAACAAGACACTTTCAGCGTTAGTATTTGGTAAGAAAACGTCTGTAAACAAATCTTTCAGCGTTAGTATTTGGTAAGAAAACGTCTGTAAACCAATCTTTAAAATGCAGTGAGATCAGTTTCCCTGATGTTGACACGTTAAGAGATCCAAAAACCGTTTTTTCTACGTTCGGTCATAATTGACCCGTTGTTTCTTTTAACACAAGAAAGAGGGGGCATAATAGCCGTCAATTTGATTAAATTATTGGCACGTTTATGTAGCTATGTGCTGCTTCCACTGTGTTTGTTCCAATGGCGGACAAGCTTCGACCGGAATGTATCTCTAAATTAAAGTCACTCTCGTCTGCATTGTAAACGTTGTCTTATCCAACAACTCTAATTTTAGGTTTAGTTTCATTAACAAATCGCTCGGTTGTGGATCCTAATTTGTCAACATCGATATGAGTGGATTGTGTGATAAACTTTGTTATTTTATGAGAAACAATTCTATTTACTTTTTGAAATGTCATATCCACCCATGACTAGCTTTAAATTAATGCTACTCTATTTCATCTTTTGCCTGTAGCGCCTGTATCTGTGAAGGTCTAGTTGATTTTACCTGGAACAAATAGACGCCAAAGATTCAAATGCTATGATTAGTATTGAGGTATAAAATTGTACAAAATATATTTATGCACTAGTTTTAGAAACTTTCCGTTGCGTATTTAAATGTTTATATATAGAATAAGAAAACGTATTATATTACCTTTCTAAATAGATGTTGGATACATCCTAACAAACGTCGCTTTGCTTTTCTGCTTCTCAAAACTCAACGGCTATATTCAATATCAATTGAACTACCACTTTCTTGGGGTACACAGTCTTCATGTTCATAATCTTCATCATATTCACTTCTTTCAAGAAATTGCGGTTCCTGTGACCAACCAAGTCTTCAAATTCCATCTGTTTCAAATACCAAGGATGCCTCGTCTTGAGCCAAACAATGATATCCACCTACATTGTTTGTTGTAGGTGTAACAGATATTTTTGCAACAAGCAACGTTGTACGTAGCAAATTCAGTGCATTAGCAATGTTGATTCTCATGACCAACAGCTAAATTGCGAAACGTACTCGTCGTCAATAACCTGAAAACTGCAAGTATTAACTTTCCTAGTTAGATAGATACTTGCTTACGATTTGTTCACATCAATAACAATAAGTAATATTATGTATATACATACATATATACTTACAAACATATGATACTTATACGTAGGTAGAACTATGCAATTAATGTTATTCTCTTTTTAAATTGAGTTACTTTATAGCATGTTTAATATGTATGGATAAATTCTGTATAACTTTGTATATTTTTAAATTAAACAAAAATATGGGGGAGGGGTGGAGGTTGTTTCTAGAAACAACTATGGCAGGAACTATGACAGGCAAACTATTGTGGTTATCCTTTAGTGCCCATAAAACAGTTATATATTATTTGTCTTAACTTTTTTTGATATGTCTTATAGTTTTGGAGATAAGCAAATAGCGAAAGATAGTGTTGGTTAATGGGCCGCCCTATCCCGAAAACGAGCGATTTAGCATCTATGAAAGTTATCGTTGTTCTTACACTGCATCAGTTTGCAAACCGACCAAGTTTTATTTAAATCGGTATGGGACACTTCCCTGTGTTTCCTTGTAAACTCTATCAACGCAATGTAACAAATCTGAAGCATAAGCGACAATATTGCTCTATGGTACTATAACCCAGTAACAGGTGTATACCATTCGCAGGCACTCTGTAATATATGAGCTCATCTTCCACCCAAAATCTTCAATGAAGGATTATTTTCCCTTATTTAGATAAATTTGAAACATCTCAAGCGTCAAGGATATTTTTGCATATTATAGAATCCATTTGGAAATTACACTTTATTGCTTTTTAATAACTAAATTGACATATGACGGACAAACTTTTGGTTTATCGTATTGGACAAAATTTCTATCAGATAGTGAAACAATCACTTACTTTTCTAACACATGCTGTTAGTTGCACAACTGATTGTTACCGTGTGGGTAATTGATTAGATTAACTGAATTCTTGGTGCTCTATTTGCTGAAGCACAAGATCCGAGCGCTAGTTGAAAATTTAGTATAATTTTGAAGATGCTGTTACTTGTTACCTTAAGCTTTGTAGCTGAAGAAATATTACGTGTGATTATTTTTTTACTATATAATGAAAATTGATACAAATTCGGAAAGGTGTAGCAATCTTAGGTCCTGTAATTCTCCTTTGATTGTCAATAAAATGTATACAATTCCTCTAAATACTCCGTATTTTGAATTAGTAATAAATATAACAATTACTTATTTAATCTGCTATATGATGTGAAAAAGAACAAATTCGATTTGCAATTTCCACAGACTAAACATTGCCTTGAATGCTTACATAAAATCAAGCATTCGTATATGTCGTTTGAAAGATAATAAAGAGATGAATACATAGTACATTTTTATTGGATATTTTCCTGGTACCCGTATTTATATTTTAGGATGTCTGAACAAACGTAAATTCTTTTAAACAAAATTATTGAACGTCTAATTTCGTATATTGATGTAATGTTATGCACACGGCATGTTATGTGCTATATACTCCTATCCAACCACTTTTCTATAAATACTTTTTTATAATAATATAAGTTATATAGGTATAATATAGCCTAAAATAAATAGAAAATAATCCTGTACGCAAAACTTTAAACTGTAAAGGATATAAAACACTCTATAACATTGCAACTTCTTATGTAAACTGTAGATTAAACTGGAATCAACATCTTCATAAAGTTCTCCAAAAGGCTACAATGCCTTTTTGGCCGTGTTAGAAAGTTTTTAGAAGAACTTGGGGTCTTAAACTGAAAATGATATAGTGGTTAGGTATATCAACTGGTTGTGAGACCTATGGTCACGTACGCTAGCCTAGTATGGTGGCCAAAAACCAACGAAAAGACAGCACAATGTAAGCTGCAGAATTACAGGAGTGATGCGCACTTGCCCACCTGCCCAATTGAGGTATTAGTAGGATTAGCACCCCTGTACGTGGTAATTAAAAGAACTGCAGTTATCAATGCCCAACGGCTGAGTATATCACATCGATTTAACCAGACACTTGAGGACTCTAGGTGGAGGTCACCTAGAGAAGAGATTCCATCCTTAAATTAATAACAACATATTAAACTAACACAGCATGACTTTCAAATTGCATCACGAGCGACCATTTAGGGTGATATCCTAGCCGCGAAGAATGGAGCTCTAGTGAATACAAGTTTGAAAACGGATCCCGTGTATACAGACGGATTCAAAACTAGCAATGGTATAGGGGTTGCCGTTCGTGGATCGAGGACCGAGCTCTCTAGAGTCCTAGAAGTATCTCCAACAATTGTTCAAGAGGAGATACACGCCATATATCTTTGCATCCGAGAAAACCTGCACAAAGGCATGAAGGATGCCAACATCTACATATGTACCGATAGATAGGCTCTCTGAAAACTCAGGTTTTAGTCTAAGTTGGTTTGGAACTGTCCGATGAATGTGACCTAACTGGCCACAAATATCAGGGTATCCCTAATGTGGGTTCTAGGGCACACTAATACCAAAGGAAATGACATGACAGACGAACTTGCAAGACAAGCCGCGGACATTCACTTCACTGGATTCGAACCCTTCTTTGGCGTACCAAAACACCAGCCCAATAAGGAACTTGAAGACTGGGATGCAAAAGAAATGGAATCCCTCTGGAGGAAAACACCCGGACAAACACAATGTTTCTGAAAATACCGTTATATTTAGTATTATGTAATATTAAGTATTCTATACGTGTAAACAATCCACATGTAATTATTGATTTAGTAAGTAATGTTACTGGATATTTACCAACTATCGCTTCTTTCTGTTTGCCGTATTCAATGTTACATACAAAAATGTTGTTGATTTCCACAAACTTAAAATTGGTCAACTCCGTACAGTATGCCATAAATCTTAATCTTAAACTTTTTTCGGATTTTCTTCTCAATTCCTTTTTTTCACTTTTTTACACAGTGGTGTCGTTAGTATTAAAGTATCTAGCGCCGTAGTTAACAGTTATTTTGCCTGTCTCCACACTCTGCCCTCCTTGGGCACCATTACATCCAATCCAAACAATATTGCAAGCTTGTTTTGCTTGCAGTTTTATAATGACAAAGAAACCTATATTCCTTCATTATTAAAGGAAATTCAATGTGCCGCCAGTAATAGTTTATTCATGTACCCCACTGAGATGTTGCGGGTTATCGATGACGTTACCACTAAAATTTGCGCTGGGCTGGACGACGTTCCATGCTCTATTCTAAAATATATCAAGCATCAACTTGTGAATCCACTGGTACATATCAATAACTATTGTTTTGTTGAAGGTATTTATCCTTATCAACTGAAAATCATGAAAACCATACCAGTATATAAAAAGTCTAATTATCTTATGCCTGAATATTACAGACCAATTTCATTGTCATCAGCGTTTGCAAAAGTATTTGAAAAGTGCATAAATAGTAGACTATCTGGATATCTACAAAAAATTCAATTTATTTCGAGTAGTCAGTTTGGTTTCGTATCAGTGCCCAGCGCGCTCGCTTTATAGTCCGGTGGTATCGGGTTCGAACCCCGGTATGTTCTTTCTGAATTTGGTTTTCTGTAGTTTCCCAAATTCCACGGCAAATGCGGAAAGATAACATCTTAAGTCTGTCTACAACCGCAGGCGTAATAATAACTCATGGCCAGCCGATGCCCTCTGTAATTGGCGCAAGCAATTATTATTATTATTAATTATTATTATTATTATAAAGCTCTGACGCGATCTATCACTGCTTCAGCTATGTGTTTGAGGAACTTAATAAACGTAATTGTGTAGCTGGATTTTCTTTGATATATGTATCTAAAACTTTTGACTTAGTCGATCATTCTATATTGTTATCTATAATGTAAGAAATAGGAATTCGCGGTGTTACATATGAATTGTTGTCTTATTATCATATATCTTTGACCGACGTTTCCGATGGTGTTCCACAGGGGTCGATCTTGAGGCCAGTGTTATTTCTCATATAAGTACACCAACAATTTAAAATCAGTTCACGGTCCATCAAGATTATGCCAGTTTGGTGATGCCACTAGTTGTGTAGTGGCATCTACTGGAATTGATACTTTGGCCAGTTCTGTTAATACTGTTGTTACCTCTATGATTGAGTGGTGCAAAGTGAATGGGCTGGTATTGAATGGTAACAAAACGGGATTGATTAGATTTAATAATTCAAATACAGTTTTAAATGAAAATATATGTATATGTAAAATGTAATGGCAAATCCATACCTGAGCAGAACTGTGTCAATTTTTTGGGATTACAAGTAGACAGTAATCTGAAATTTGTTAATCACTGTTCCTACGTAGAGCGTAAGCTCTCATATGCTCTATATGGCATGTGTAATTTTAGAGGCACAGTCACTGCAAATTCTCTCGGAATGTTCTATTTTGCATATGTAGAATCTCGTCTGCGATATGGTTTGGTGTTATGGGGCGCTGTAGCGGGAGCGACTGGTGTGTTTCTTATTCAGAAGTGCATCATTCGATATATTATGGGTGCATCTTCTTTGACGTCCTGCCACCCTGCCACCCACTATTCAAGCAACTACGCATATTGCCGCTTTGGTCATTGTATTAGTATCATATACAATGATATGAA